>CBVK0102565309.1:0-34863 GCA_900067695.1 Picea abies | reverse complement strand
ACTCTAGCTAATCAAATTTTAGATTGGCATCTTGCACACATATGAAATAACATTAACATAAGCATGTAAATACATTTTTGAACATGTGATCCATAAGACACAAAAGATCAAAAAACCATATATAACATCATAAAATAACCAGAGTACATAGATGGATGCAAGCACCTAAAAAATGGGACTAATAACGAGTCACGGGGCTTATGCCCTCAAAAAATATATACAGGTAAGTTCTCGTGACACGTAAAAGGTCTAAATAGGTTCAGGGCCTATGGGCCCTATTATAATAGTCCACAACATGGGCTAAACGTCTAAACAATCAGACCCACGTCCGAGGTGCCCCCACTACATGAGGCTGTATGGATGGTGACAGGTCCTCTATCTCTGCCATCGAGACTGTGCGAGTGAGTGCAGTGAAGTTCCGCTCAACTTGTCTAAGGACCCTCTCAGCCTCCTTGCCTGAGAGGTTCCCTGCTACTGCTGCTCCCCCGACGACGACAGCTGTGGCTTCTAGCCGAGGAAGACACATGTTCCGTGCATAATCGACAGGTCGCACGGGTCCCACATCTACATGCAACAAACATATACCCGTCAAATACTTTGGCATATAAAAAAAATGATATATATAACAAAAATGACATAAAAAGTACATATAGAAACAAAAAAAACTACAAAGGTGGAGACTTACCCATCTCCCCTCGCTCCTCACTAGGAGGCATAGGTATCTCAGGATCTCTAGAAAAATCTATCCCTGCATATGGGTAATCCTCAATCACAGGGATCTACCGTGACAACCACACAAATAAGTCATCATCGAAGGACTCATTGGTCCTTCCACTACCCTGTCGCGGCAGTAACACTGCCCATCTACATACTTCAAGAAAAGAGGCTTGATGTCCTCATACCACTTCCCGAGGACTAAAGCTCGGAACTCTCTCAAAGAAGAAGGAACACAAAATCGTCCCGAACTCGAAGTTCCTCTGTTTCTGTTGTCGATAATCTATCAATTGCCTCTTCATACACTCAAGTAGTGTGGTACTCTAGTAAAAAATCTGTGCATTCAAGCATTGGATAGCACAATTCATCTGTGCACGAGATGCCTAATGCATGGCCGCTGAACCGGTAATCTGCCTAATAATAAATAATATCACTTGCTGCGATAGGTTAGTAATCTTACTTATGGGAACCTGGGAGCTCACATGGTTTGTCCCAGCCTCATAGTGCTCGACTATCAGTTCCGCTATATTATACGGCCCCGCTGGAAACGTCTTGAAATTGACTGGTTCCCCTCTCCTTGAGAGGCTAGTCAAAAAATAGATATCCTCGGTGGTGGGAACCAGTGATTTCCCCTCTAGCATGAAGGCCTCTGCATCAGGGTGCCAGTAGTCAATCAAGGCATTTAGTAGCCTTGGTTGCGCTCGCATAAATGGACACAGGAAGAACTTAAGTAAACCACATTGCATCAACACGACCACGACATTCGGATCTCCCACGACCAACTCATTAATTGATTCATGCTCCCTTTCCCTCCACTGGACATACATCCTACCAACACAACAAAGTTTAGAAGGGTCAGTGCTTGCTCTTTAGTTCTTTTTTTCTACAAAAGGGGGATCCACGCGCGCTGTAGAGGCGACAGTCGCGTGTACATGCGGGCAGAATTTACTCTGCTCGAGTGTACACACGGCCTGTCCAGAGACAACCCGTGTGTACCTAGGGTCGACCTTTTAAAGGTCGATGCCCACCCAAAAAATGAAAGCAAATGCAAAATTGAAGAATTGAATAGCTAGATATGGGAGTTTGTACTTATTTGGTCCAAGCGGAAGTTCGTTTCGTCCACTGTAGCTCTCAGAATCACCGTTTTTATCAAGGGGGGTCTTTTGGCTCCAGAGCCAATTTCCAAATCAGCAATGGTGATAATGAGCTGCCAGCTTCTATTTATATACTTTTTGGCCTCCCTTATCTGTTTATTTATACCAAAAACCATTTAGAGTGATTCAAGAGTTATATGGGAGGGATTTGATCGGGTATTGGGACACTTTTTTTGAGTTTTGAGAAAAAATTTACGGTCCATGATATTTTTTCCAAGAATCAACTTGAGCATATAGGTTAGGTTACTACCCTGACTTTTGTGTCTCGTTGTCTTTTTCCTCTACCATAGGATCGATCCCATCAGGTTGTGACACAGAACCATCATATCTGCTTTAGAAGTGTCGCAACTTGGCAGTAGAGCTTACTAGAACATGGATGCCCTAGGTAGGTCTTGGTTGCATTATGGTGTCCATGCTATCTCTAAAACATTGTAGGCTCGGGAGTCCTTATAGTCTTTCTTGAATATGAGTTTGAGCCTCATTTTCATAATTATTCTTCGCTCTTGATCTCACCCTTAGGACTCCCAAAAAATAACAGGTCTCCTTTTAAGCCCTTTTCAGACCCTCTAAACATGAAAAAATTGTTGAGCGATCTTGTGGCCTTTCACGCTCGTTAAACTGAAATTTGAAGTCATGTCTGTCCAGCGGTAGTTTACCCCTTTTTCGGTCTGGACGGTTAACTGTACGAACAAAGGTATACTCTATGGAACTTCCGTTCTTTAAAAGAGTACTCTCAAGTATAATTTTATCCCTTTTTCGGGCCTGAGGGACTAAACTTACGAAAAAGAAACCCCCATGGAGTCCATAGTTAATCTCTTTTCAGACTCCCTAAAATTGAAAAGATTGTCAAGTGACCTTATTCTTTCACACTCATTAAATTGGTCCAGAAGAATACTCCTGATGGAGTCCATAGTTAAGCTTTTTTCAGACTCCTTAAAAATGAAAAAATTGCCCAGTGATCTTGTCCTTATCACACTCGTTAAAATGGTTTTGAATCGATGTCTAATCGGTGCTAGTTTACCCTTTTTCGAACTGACTAGACTATCTTCGAAAAAGGTACCCCAGTGGAGTCTCCTTTTATGTTTTTTCAGACTCTCTAAATATGAAAAACCATCGAGGTTACCTTCTCTGGGCTCGTTAAACTTACATCGAAGGACGTTACCATTGTGTGTTTTATTAACCGCATTTGCATACCTTATACACCAGCCTTGTGACAGTTTGCTTCTGCGTCTTAACACCTTTGGCCGCCGGAAGATTTTTCCCGAGCATCATTTTACTAGAACATCAGTCTTGTCCTTGTGCCTTGAACTTGTATGTTTGCAATACTCGATCCTCCATTGTAACGTAATCTTCCTTTATTCTTTTTTCCACAATTATCAAAAAGAACAAAAAAATCAAATATACCCCAAAAAGAGGAAGGGAAAAGTGTTGTCTTTATTGGCAGCATAATGAGTCGCCCTTGGATAAAGCACATCTGTCCATTTGTTCACCAGACTATGGGATGTAGTACAACCTTAGGAAGCTTTTCTCGCTATATAGAGTTGTGTCCTCCACTGTTTGGTTATTCTTCCAAACATATGGAGAGCTTCCAAACATATGGAGAGTTTGCGTTGCCTCCTGCTTCGTAGACTTATGATTAACATACATGTTTCCCGACTCTCATCACTTGTCGTGCTATTGTCCAAGGGAAGTTTGTCACTAAGCCTGAGTTGGCCCCTCTGCAATATGTCTCTTGTCCACATACCCGACCATCCTGAACATCCAATCAAGTCTTTGTTCAAAATCACTGAAGCCTTCAGTCTGATCATCAAGATTATCAAGTCTATTATTGATGAGCCATCGAAGACCTCTGGGTAGTGCAGTTGTACACTCATATTACACTCCTACCCGATTTGTGAATATTTTGAAGTTGTTGCTCAAGCTCTGAAGATCTCATCTCCAGCCGTCAGGCCGAATCAACTTTTGGAAGATGGATACTCTATATGCATATCTTTCTGATTTCGAGATGTAGCTTCGATGAGTATTGTTCATGGCTACTCTTTACAGTTATTTGACATGGATCTACTGTGTATTTGATTGGTAGCCATGGTTCTATTTTATCTCAAGCATGGGTATGCCCGCCTCGGTGAGACATTTGTTATTTTGCAGACGAAACCTCTCGGTTCCTGATCCTTGGGCTCAATCATTTGGCACATCAGTAATGATTGGTAATGTATTTCGGCCATCAGATGCTCTTCTGACCTCACACATTAGGTGGCATCTGTTATAACCCTAAATTGCACCACACATGCTTACCTGGCATCAGGCCAACTCATATCCCTTCTTTGCCAAAACACTGTTGAACAACTCTTTGAAAATCCTCTTGAATAAAGGCCCACGTGCCCTAACTCATTACTGCACATGTGTACACGCTGGCTAACCCAAAATAGCCCGCGTGGACCGACAAAAGCATGAAAAAAGGAAAGTTGTCGATGAAAAAAAAAGTTATGGGTGAGTTAACTGAAACTCTCGTCCATGCATGGCCAAGGGTTTGTCCAAATACCTAGCTCCTTCTAGCCTATAAAAGAAGGTGTAGGGGTACCATTTGGAAGAGGAAAATATAGCAAAGAAACTCTGCCCATTTATGTATTTCATTGTCCCAACTCTTTAGCCTTTTCTAATGCCAAAGGAGATTTAAAGCAAAGCAGTTGAAGGACAGAAGAAGAGGAGCCCAGGATCAGGTTCAAGGAGCGGTGGCCAGTCACAAATTTTGTAAGTTGACTCATTTTAAGTAATAAAGAGAATGATTTTCCCATCCCAATTTATGAACTTTTTATGGTTTGATTAGTTTATGTTTAATTTCTAACCCGTTAGTATATAAGTAGTATGCATGCATAGTTGTTGCTCGTCTTGAATGCAGGTCAACTTTGGAAGGAGTATTGCGAACAAGTAATCAAGCACAACAGAGGATCAACATCAAACACCGGTAACGAGGTAGGTTGATCTTTTCATGCATTTACTAATAAAAGGGGATTTAAATCTAGGGATGAAGGTAGAAAGTAATTTCTATTCGGTCATATTTGCATGCAAATTATGAACTCTATTTGCTAGCCCGTAGGGTGTTTTTCCCCAACAGCACCAAAGGACTGTGTGGCCACAACAACCCATAGTTATAGCACACATGACATAGACAATTACGGTATTTTCAGGTTTCACAGAAGACAATAACCCAAATAGTTAATCACAAACTCATATTTTCAGTGTGGACAAATTGGGTTCACTGGAAACATAGGAGACACAACTTAGTCCATGGGTTTGCCACTGGTTTTCAGGGTGCATGACAAGGAATCAATGTAGAGGTCGAACGCAGACTCAAACGGTTCAGACGGAGGATGCATCGGCTTCTCAGAAAAACATCAGGGTTTTCTGGTTTCAGAGCTACGTGATGGTATGCGGAGACTAGATGCCCACCACACACAGTTCAGAGAGCAGACGAAAGAATGGAGGATGAACCCCCTTCATGGCTCAATTCTTGGGTTAAATTTCATGTGCCCGAGATGACACATGTCACCCATGAAGCTACATGCACTCCATCAAGTATGTGTTCCCTTCTCTAGGAAATTAGGATAAATATATACGTTTCACACCACTTTGGAATAATAATAAATTATTATTCAAGGACTTAGGCCCTCAAGATTAGCCCCTCTTCCAACCTTTCAGCCCTCTCTCCCTTGCCCATTCTGTGGAATCTTATCCCCCCATCACTCTTTTTTCGTGGTTGGTCGACACACAATGATGTTTATATATTATATTAATGATCTGCATAATTACATATACAAAATCAGGCTCCTGGCCTTTAACACCTAGGCTCTTCGACCTAATCACCAAATAAGCCTCCTAGCTTATTATAACTTGACTCACTAGCCTACAAAACATGTTTACAATTTATAAATACAACTGGGGATTTTCCTTGGGGATATTACAATCCCCTCCCCTCATTTTTGCACTGTCCTCAGTGCAACTTTCACACAACATCAACAAGATTTATAAAATCTTCAAAAAAAGATGTTGGTATTTTGCCCGCATAGCATCCTCATGCTCCCATGTCACGTCCTTAGGACTGTACCAGGTCCACTGGACCTTTACAATCCCTATGCCTCGATTCCAAAGCTATTTTTTTTTCCGGTCTAATGTGCGCACCGGATGCACTTGCAAGACACATTCTTGCTCCACCTGAATCACATTCCAATCGATTACATGATTAGAATTAGGTATATATATTTCTTAAGCAAAGAAATATGAAACACATTATGTACAATCATGGATGAAGACAATGCAAGAGTATATGCAATATATATATATATATATATATATATACAGACAATTTTAATAACATTATAACATGTATACAACATACACAATATGCAATACATAGAGAATTGGTACTTATCTTTTGATTGAGAAGACCTCCATATCACATGGTCTAGATCAAGGTACCAAACCTCAGCAACACTCCAACCAACGGTCTCTCCTTCCCCACATGCATGTCCCACCCCAGGAGTGTTCACCTTCACTGTCACATAGTCCATCAGTTGTTACACCTCCCTTTCCTTGGGCTTCAACAATAGGCCAGATCGGAAGTCTTAGAGCATCGTGGCTCCCGGAGTTCCAACTACCCTCAGATATTTTCAATCAACATCTTCCCTGAGCTACTCTTTGTATTCAACATTCTAACTTTAATCAATATCATCTCATCTGCATCACCCACATGCAATTATCATGAGAAAACATAAAAGAATTCATTTACGAACTCCAATTAGTTCGAAAGGGAATTCAACATTTATCCCTAAAACATGAAAGTATGTTTCATAAATCATCTTGGTTGTTTCCAAATTAGGATTGCAACCTTCCTTGTGGTTTTCCAAAAGCACCAAACTACATACTATTTTCCTACAAGGCTTCATCTTGGATACTTCCAACAATTTCTAGTATTTCCTGTACATCATAATTCAATTGCAATATGTACAGAACCATATGCAACGAACTTAGAATTGCCTGTTGATCCAGATTTTATGAGCATAAAGAAATAATACAGAGTATTAATAGATTCTTAACAAAAAATAATAGAGATATAGTAAAACTATTTTTCTATTCAATAATGAAATAAGATGAAACTGTAAAATGCAGCTAAAACAAGCTTGCTGGAATGGTGGCGGCTTATCTCTGAGAAGAGATGTGACGACAACGCTCATTCAAAAGAAGATGATTACAATGAGGCTTTGAAGGCCTTTTAAAATAAACATAAATTCCAAAAACCCTAGACATCCAAAGACCTAGCCCTAGGAGATGAAGCACCAAAAGTCATGTGGGCCCCGTTTGGGTAAGTTAGTACATTAACTTCCCAGGGTCGTAACTTTTGCATACGATCTTAGTTTTAGGCGTATGATAGCCCGTTGGAAAGGTATCGTCGAGGAGATTAATTTTTGGGCCTCAATCATTCCTTCGAATATAATTGAGCTGAACGATCCCGAAAAACCTTCATTTATGCCCTCAAAATGGCCCCGGAAGTGAAAAGTGCTAAAAATAGTAAATTGCCAAAATTGCCAGAAAACCGTTTTGAGCTAGTTGGAAAAGGTGGGTGTCCACTAATATCTATATGGATCACCTAAAACTATAAATTCAATCACCATTACCAAACAACTTAACCAAATATAATGACTCGTCATTCTATGCATATGCATGTTCATAATTAATAACAATGAGTATATTATTTCAATTTTCTGAACATAAAATTTTCTGTAGTCTCTATTCCTATGACTACATGGCTTGCAACTTTCCTGTTGCAATGTTTAATAGTTCCTAAAATTTTCTCAACTTGATGAGTTAGCAATATTTCAGCCATTAGTATAATTATTTCCATGCCAAAAACATATATACATGCACTCACAAAATGCATTCAACAAAGTGCATTTAAGTATACAATTCCATCATGTATGAGTGCAACTGTGCCCCTTACTAGACACAAGTACACTCTCAATGCCTATTTATTCAGTGCACCCTTGTATTGATTTACATAATGCTCTTTATCTCATTCATGTATCTCACCATCCATAAGTTGGAATTCTGGCCAATGTGTTGACACATTCTCCACACACTTCCTATTGTCTTCCCAATTAATTGGATGTCTTCCTTTTCAACCCGAACACTACACCAAGAATATAATTATGTGGTGTTCATTAATGTTAGAAAAAAGGTTGCAGGCCAAGTTTTATTTAAAAGTAGGAATCTTTTAGTACCTTTGTGGCTCATAACCTTTCCATATCCAACCAGGTCCTGATCTCATACATGACTAGCTTACTGGAATTCATTCCTATAACCAGTTCTTATCTTTAATTCTTTGGTTATTACCCCATAACCAAATTAACATGACATTCTACTATGTCAGTGTGTGCATTCAAAATCTAAAAAGATTTGAATTAATACATGCCTCTAGCCTTTACCACATCCAGTGGTATGAATTCAATAATATAACCCTATGATTTTATAAAATAACTTTAGCTAAGGAAATTCTTACCAAAATTTCCTTTCAACAATTATGCAAAAAGAGTGATAAAAAATTATACCTGCATCATACTTGCATGACTGCCATTAATAAATTTTATACTACCCGAAAGTCTGATGGCAGTAGAAGCTTTCATTCTTCTTTTATCAAACTTATAACCAACACTTTAGCTCTCTGTTGCTTCCCTCCTTATGCAACAACATCACCAACAACATTTGCAAACATAGAAGCATTCTTTCCTTTGGCTAACCCAACCAACCATAATCATACTAGATGCCACATAAATTAAAACAATTTCTTTCTCCCTATAAATTTTTTTCTTGTTGATCCCAGAAGTATTCAATTCTTCCTGGATTCCTGAATCTTCTTGTGCCCTCATTGTAGTCACTGTACATGACTATTTCTGCCCTGAGCACTTTCGACACAGTGCCCCTACCTCAGCGGGGCTTGTTGACCTCCCAATCAAATGATCTTTCAAACTTCTAAGTTGCATTGACTCTTCGGGCTCATGATTGAACCCAAAAAAATTATACACAGGTCTCCTTTCCTTCTGTGTGCAGGTCCTGAGAGACCCACGGGCTATTCCTGCATGCTTCCAAAACTCCAAGTTTTAGGCGCTAGCCCCTTTTTTTATTAGCCCTTTCCTTCATAAGACCGTGGGCTATGAACTCATGGAAAACTATGATTGCAGGCGTGGGAAAGAGTGGTTTTAGACCAACCCGATTTTCACCCTGCAATTCACCTCCAGCTGCCATGTATTCTTTTTCTAAAATCGTGGTATAAATTGCGGCTCGCTCTCAGATTTTTAACATCCGAGCAAATTATGGCCCCACGATCCATCTCGTCTGTCGATCTCCAATCCCTTGATGATGATCCATGATCAATGGCTTCTATCTATCCTCCTTCCACACGCGATCCTAGATCTACACGATCTTTCAACATGTATCTCCCTTCCAAATCAACGACTATGGTTGATTCCGACTCTCCGACCCTTGGGAGTTTCAACTCTCAACTATCTTCTTTTCCCGTATGTCAATTTTCTAGAGTGGAAGATATAATGAGCATATGACGGTAGCCAATCACACTCATCCAAGGGACTGTGTGGCCACAACAACCCACGGTTATAATACACACGACATAGACAATTATGGTATGCTCAGGTTTCACAGAAGGAAACAACCCAAACAGTTAAGCACGAACTTGGATTTGCAGTGTGGATAAATTGGGTTCACAAGACACATAGGAGACACGGCTCAGTCCATGATTTTTCCACTCATTTTTAGGGTGCGTGAAAAGGAATCAACGTAGAGGTTGAACACAGACTCAAACGGTTCATATGGAGGATGCATTGACTTCTCAAGAAAACATCAGGGTTTTCTGTTTCAGAGTTGCATGAGGGTATGTGGAGATCAGATGCCCACCACACATTGTTCAGACATCAGACAAAAGAATGGAGGATGAACCCCCATCACAGCTCAATTCTTGGGTTAAATTGCATGTCCCTGGGTCGGCACATGTCGCCCATGAAGCTGCATGCATTCCATCAAATATGCATTCCCTTTTCCAGGAACTTAGGATAAAAATATACCTTTCACACCACTTTGGAATAATAATAAATTATTATTCAAGGACTTAAGCCCTCAATCTTATCCCCTCTTCCAACCTTTCAACCCGCTCTCCCTTACCCATTATGTGGAAGCTTAGTCCCCCATCACACTTTCTTCGTGGTCGGTTGACACACAACGATGTTTATATATTATATTAATGATCTGCATAATTACATATACAAAATCAATCTCATGGCATTTAACATCTAGGCTCTCTGACCTAATCACCAAATAAGCCTCCTAGCTTATTATAACTCGGCTCACCAGCCTACGAAACATGTTTACAATTTATAAATACAACTGGGGCTTGTCCTTGGGGATATTACATGACTGTTGCACTCATTTGAAAGAACATGATTACAATGAGGCTTTGAAGGCCTTTTTACAATAAACAGAAATGTCAAAAACCCTAGACATCCAAAAACCTAACCCTAGTAGATGAAGCGCCAAAATTCATGTGGACCCCGTTTGGGTAAGTTAGTACATCAACTTCTCGGGGTCATAAATTTTGCATACGATCTCCGTTTTAGGTGGACGATAACCCATTGGAAAGGTCTATCTGAGGAATACAAATTTTTATGCAACCTATCAAAAGACATTTTTAACTGTGGTGAACCCTAAAAATGTTGTTTAGGGCCTCAAAACGGCCCCGCAAGTCAGGGACCTGAAAACTAGGAAAAAAACTGCCAAACTGGAAAAATGCCAAAATGAACCAATTGGGATGGGAGGCCATCGACATCCATCTGGATCAATCCCACATTGAGGAGACATATCCCCTCCTTTCCCCCACACATCACCATTCATTGCCAACAATGTAGCAACATCCACCACACCAACATGACCCAGAAAGGACAACATGTTTTGATTCATAAGGTAACAAGTCTAGTCTCATGGTAAGTGTCACTTTAATAATTGAATCATTTGAGCATGTTGTAAAGGGTCCTTTCTAGATTATAGAATGTTTTCTTGGAAATTATACCTTTTCCCTTATTTCACCTTGGTGGTTTACATGGTTTCCTAGTAAGTGGGATACCCTCGAGGAAAGGGCTACTACTGAGAAATCTCCTTGAAGAATCATCATACCATTCCCAGACATACTTACCACTATTCACACCTTTTCCCCTCTATTTCCTCATATTTTGGGTTTTTGGACTCATTGACCCCAAGAAGGGATTATACCTCCTTTCATGGGAAGAAGGGGCTAAAGTCCTAGAGGTGTTGTAGCTGGAAAAAGTCAAAAGACATAACTAATCCTTCTAGATGCTCTCCCTAAGGTCCTAATAGAAATGAAACTCTTCTCCATAAAAATCAAGGACCCTTAAAAAAGAAAACAAATAATTAATAAATGTCTCACTTGATGGGGGAATGCATTTGCAGTGTATTTTAATTTTCAATGCACATGGATATGTTCCTAAATTCAAGTGGCATTGCAGTGCTCTTTACTTTCCATTTCACATAGCACTCAATGTTTGGACTATAATAAATGAAAGGCAATAAAGGGATTGGAAAAATATTGCATTGCAAATGAAGGATGCAACACACCCTCCACAAAGGTACCCATAGATGAGACAATATGAGCCCTTGATATGTCAAGAACCCCATGCCAAAAAGTCATACCGCCATCCAACTCATATTCACTACATGACTTAGAGAGGGTCTTCTTGGGAAACATTCCTTGACTTGGGGATTGGCCTACCCAATAGGGAACCATGACATCCCTCCCTTACTTAAATTTGGAAAATTTATAAGGTCTTTGAGCATTTGTTTAGTTTGAAAATGATCCAGAATCAGATCCAAAAGCTTGACAGGGCTTAAAAATGCTCAAAAATGAAAGTGCTTGGAATGCAACGAAACCAGTGCCATTGCGTCCGTCTTGTCTTCTTGATTTCGACAGTATAATTACTTTGTCAAACGGGCTCCGTATGCGCAAGATATCATGTTCTGTCCGAAAACCCAAACAAACAAAAAAAGGGGATGACTCTACAGTCCATACAGTGACACGTGGCATGCTGACTGTATAGGCCATACGGCCGTACAGGTTGATGTGGCAGCTCCTGAAGATGACATGTGGCAGGTGATAGAGCACATGTACAGGAAGATAGCTGGACCAATCCAGGGGTGACACGTGTCACCACTGTAAGGGTGACACGTGGCACGGGATGACATCAGCAGCTGACAGGGTAGGTGATGTGGGTACGACATTTGACGCATGGCAAGTGACATGGACGAATAAACGATCGACATTTGGCAGCTTTCGATTGGTTGTTGATGTGCCATGTGGCCCAGTCATGGGATGCCATGTGGCACCTTGTGGTTGGTTTATGGCTTTGTATAAAATTTATATGGCTCGGTCGGGGTCGAACCCGCGACCTATTCTCCGGGGCAACGAACTGGCAAGACCAGGCTAACCACCTGGGCCACATTGGTTCTTGTTATATATATGTTAAAAAATGTATTTGAGTTTAGGATAAAGGTTCGTCGGTGGGGAAAAGGGTCGGGGCTTAGCCCCAGCCCACAGTCCGATACATATACATACGACCACATGTTAGAATGCGGGGTGTATACGGATAGAGCCAACCCTCGAATCCCAGGTGGATCCCATAGAACCGGGGTCTATCCCTACAATAGGGTGTGGGGGTTACAACTACTATCCCGTGGATATATGCTAGCTTGAAGACCAGGAGCTGGAGCGCAAGGAAAGGGGCCAACGCATAGCCCAAGGGGCTAGCGCTAGGCCATATGGCCCCATGTGACCCTAACAAGGGGGCTCGCGCACAACATAAGGGGATTATGCCCAAATTAATTCCAAAAAGTGGTTATTTTATATAGTTTTGGATTTTTCTATTTGATTTTTGCCTGATTTTAATAGATTTTCTCCATTTTTGGGAGATATTGGGCATTTTTGGAGCCCAAATTTTGGGAGGAAGTTGGGGATGGATAACCAACTTCAGATCTAAATAAACCAGGCCATTTTGAGGCCATGGAGGATAGTCAAGGACAGTAAAAGCAGAGTTATGCTGATGTGAAGCCAAGCCAAAACCATTTTTATGCAGGGAAGCTATTGAGGAGCAGACGTTGTCGGGCCATTTCTGGGAGCTCCGAACGTCCGTTTTGCGTGCCCTTTTCTTCCTAGGGTTCTTGAGATATGGAAGAACATGACCAAATTATTCTTGTATCCAATTGGCACTGCTGCAATGTACTTTTTGAGCTTTTGAACATAAATAAAGAAGCCCCCCCCATAGAGACAAAGGCCTGGAGACATAGGCAAAGTTGTGCCGAACTCCGTTATCAATCTGCGTGTTATGGTTTGCTGTCTATTATTTCATTTCAGATCTGCATATGTGTATATGGCTGTAATAATTCCTCTTCTTTCCTCATTCTTTCATTAAGCTTCTCAAATAGTTAATTAACACATGCAAAATCAAAACTCAACCATAGTCATTAAAAGATCCTACGGATCAAGTGGTATCAGAGCTAGTTGACGTTTGGATTTGAGTTTTGCATGTTAACCAGGGAAAAGCTATAGCATGGTGAAGGCAAGATTGTTGCAGAGAATCCATTAATTGGATTGAGAAAGAAAGCTTCTCACAGTGAGAAGATGGCATCGGAAGAAGGGATTTCTCAGGATGAGAAAGAATTCGGGAAAACATTCCTTGCTATGTCGGAGATGGTGAAAGTTTTGTATGAGGATTACTTGGAACGAAAGAGACCAGTTTTGGGTGAATATTCAAAAGGAAAAAGTGAAGAGGAAGAGGACCATCCTCAGATTCCTCCTTCATGTCCATCAACACCTCCTTCTTCTCCTTCTTCTTCAAGTTCAAGTTCTAAATCTAATGAGAAGAAAAATGTTCATAAGAATAAACATGAAATGCCATTGTTAAAACTTGATGTTAAATTTGAGTTGCCCATATATGATGGTGAAGTAAATGCAGAAAAGCTTGAGAATTGGATCAGGAAGATGGAGGTATACTGCAGTGTGCAACAGATCAAGGATGAGGCCACACAATTTAAGTTGGCATCTTTGAGACTTGCAGGTACGACTCTTATCTGGTGGCAAAGCAAGCTGCAAAAGGGAACACAACATATGGGTAATGTATTTCCATCATGGAAGAGTTTCATTTTGGCACTTAGGAAACAGTTCTATCCGTTGGGTTACAAAGAAAAATCATTAATTGAATGACAATCTTTAAAACTAAGAAAAGGACAAACAGTGCAAGAATACACCGATGGATTTCGAAAAATGGCATTAATGTTAGACATCCCTTTGCAAACACAAGAAACTCTTATGAAGTATATAGGAGGTTTACCTGTGCATATTAGAAACACTGTTTTCATGTTTGGACCCACTAACCTTGANNTGCATATTAGAAACACTGTTTTCATGTTTGGACCCACTAACCTTGATGAGGTTTCTGTTCAAGCTACGTATATTGAAGCAGGGAAAGTAGGTGTGTCAGGGGAATCATCGTCTTTAAGGAAAGAGGACAAGAGGAAAATGCATGGAAAGAATGCAAATGCAGTGACAAAGAAGGAAGGAAAGCCCTCTTGCAAGAATTGCAAGAAAGAGGGACATGATGAGGAGAGATGTTGGCAGTTGCATCCCGAGAAGAGGCCAAAGTGGTTCAAAGAAAAGAAGGGAATGCAAACAGTGGCAACGGCATCAAAACCCACAGACTTGAGATCGGATTCAGGTGATGAGTCAAAGATTTCATTGGTTGGTATGACAGGTAAATTTGGTGAAGACATTGATTGTAGAAACAAGTTGTTTCATATAAGGGTAATCATGCGACACACTAAGATAGACACATTAATCGACAGTGGATCTCAATCTAATCTAATCTTAGAAGAATTTGTTAAGCAATTGGGATTAAAAACACAAACTTATCATAAGCCTTACACACTTAAATGGATAAGAAATCAACATCAGATGCACATAACAAAGCAGTGCACAATCAAATTTGCAATTTCATCTAAGTATGTGGACGAAGTAACATGTGATGTAGTTTCGTTAAGAGAATGTGGAATGGTCTTAGGTAGTCCATATTTATATGATCATAAGGCAATCTTCTACAAGACAAAGAATCAATATCAATTCACTAAAGCAGGTCAAGATTATGTGGTTCATGCTCATCATGTTAAAACAACTAAAACACTTCAAACAATGGAACAATTAAAGAAGGCAGTGCAAGAAAGCAACAAACCAATAATTGTTTCAAATGAAGTAATTGATCTTAATTAAGAACAAGACATGATTGTTGAATGGAAAATCAATCATAAGTTGCTTCAAGATAAGCTCATGTCGTGCATATATCTCAAGTATATCATCTCATTTACAATCGTCTTCTTGATACTTTCATTAGTAATGTTTTCTACATGGATGATAGTGGCTTCAGTAAGATGTAACAGGGTTCAAATGGCTAACAATATACTGTTAGTTGTCATGATTGTGTTACAATTGATCTTGATGAGACAGGTGCACAGGACAGAGTTCAGAGACAGTGGACACGCCGGGTGGCCTATCCCGAGCTTATTGACTGGTCAGTAACCTTCTGGGGACCAAAAGGTAATTTTATGGGAAGGTGTGATCCAAAATTGGATCTAGAAGCCTGATAGGGCTTAAAAATGCTCAAAAATGAAAGTGCTCAAAATGCGACGAAAACAGATCCATTGCGTCTGTCTCGTATTCCTAATTTCGTTGGTATATTTACTTCGTCAAACGGGCACCGTATGCGCAAGATATCGCATTCTGTCTGAAAACCCAAACAAGTAAAAAAAGGGGATGACTGTACAATCCGTACAGTGCCATGTGGCATGCTGAATGTACAGTCCATATGACCATACAGGATGATGTGGTAGCTCCTGAAGATGACATGTGGTAGGTGACGGAGCACATGTATGGGCAGACAACTGGACCAATCTAGGGGTGACACGTGTCACCACTGTAAGGGTGACACGTGGCACAGAATGACATCAACAACTGACAGGGCAGGTGATGTGGCGTATGGCATTTGACGCATGGCAAGTGACGTGGATGAATCAACGATCAACATTTGGCATCTTTTGGTTGGTTGTTGATGTGCCACGTGGCATGGGCTGCCATGTGGCACCCTGTGGTTGGTTTATGGCTTTGTATAAAATTTATATGGCTCGGTCGGGGTTGAACCCGCGACCTATTCTCCGGGTCAACGGAATGGCAGGACCGGGCTAACCACCTGGGCCATGTTGGTTCTTGTTATATATATGTTAAAAAATGTATTTGAGTTTGGGTTAAAGGTTTGTCGACGGGGAAAAGGGCTGGGGCTTAGCCCCAGCCCACAGTCTAATACATATACATACGACCACATGTTAGAACGCGGGGTGTATACGGATAGAGCCAGCCCTCGGATCCCAGGTGGATCCCATAGAACCGGGGTCTATCCCTACAACAGGGCGGGGGGTTACAACTACTAGCCCATGGATATATGCTAGCCCGAAGACCAGGAGCTGGAGCGCGAGGAAAGGGGCTAGCGCATAACCCGAGGGGCTAGCGCTTGGCCATATGGCCCCATGTGAGCCTGCCAAGGGGGCGTGCGCACAGCATAAGGGGCTTATGCCCAAATTAAATCCAAAAAGTGGTTATTTTATATATATTTTGGATTTTTCTATTTGATTTTTGCTTGATTTTAATAGATTTTCTCCATTTTTGGGAGATATTGGGCATTTTTGGAGCCCAAATTTTGGGAGGAAGTTGGGGATGGATAACCAACTTCAGATCTATATAAACCTGGCCTACTTGAGGCCATGGAAGACAATCAAGGACAGTAAAAGCAGAGTTATGCTGATGTGAAGCCATGCCAAAACCATTTTTATGTAGGGAAGCTATTGAGGAGCAGACGTTGTCGGGCCATTTAAGGGAGCTCCGGACATTCGTTTTGCGTGCCATTTTCTTTGCAGGGTTCTTGAGATCTGGAAGAACATGACCAGATCAGTCTTGTAGCCAATTGGCACTACTGTGATGTACTTTTGAGCTTTTGAACAGAAATAAAGAAGTCTCCCCCATAGAGACAAAGGCCCGGAGATGTAGGCGAAGTTGTGCCGAACTCCGTTACCAATCTGCATGTTATGGTTTGTTGTCTATTATTTCATTTCAGATCTGCATATGTGTATATGGCTGTCATAATTCCTCTTCTTTCCTCATTCTTTCATTAAGCTTCTCAAATGGTTAATTAACACATGCAAAATCAAAACTCAACCATAGTCATTAAAAGATCCTACGGATCAGAAAAGGGGGGATTTAATGCACATGTTTGGGTGGTTATTTTATTAAATGCAGCTTACTTGGCATGATACATGCGACTTGTGGACCCTTGGAGGGCGTACTTGTTTGTCTTTGTAGGATCTTGCTTGGTGAAAGCTATTCATGGACGAACTAGGCCACTTGGAACTCCATAGGGGCTTGAAATCCCATTTCTTGGGTGTAGCACCCCACTCATTGGAGGGATAGGTGATGAATTTTGCACCTTGGAAGACGTCCCTAACACGTGATGAAGGCTTGGAACCATGAAGGATGGCATCACCCTCCTATGCCCAAATGTTTCTCTTGGGAGGCATTACATCACTTTTTGATGGAATGTTTGGCATGTTTGGCACACCTCGTGACGTTGTGGGCTTGAATCCCCACTCCATTGTTTGATTTGGGGATGTTGTGACATTCTTATAGCTTAATGTCCTAGCCTTTGTAGGATTTTCTATCACACATGCCACCTTGGACAGAGATTTTATGGGATAATGTCCCATGATTTTGTTATTTTTGGTCATTTTGTAACCTATGTGGGAAAAAAAGCAAGATGTCTCGTCAATGGAGCTTTGTAACTTAGGTTTTAAGCCTAAATTTGTGGATCTAATTGTAAAGTGGAAAAACTAGGGCTTGGTTTTCCTCATATAAATATGAGGCAAGTCACTTGTCACAAATCATAACTCATTGTGCTTGGAAAATCATTCTTGAACTAAAATTTCGCCCCTCTTGGGAAATTCATTGTCTCTTCTCTCTTGTGCAAAAATGGATGGAATGCTTGTTATTTGGTGGAATAAAGGCTAGTGACTTCTCTTAGATGCTTCTTTTTGGAAAATCATTGGAATATCTTTGATAAGTAAGGGTTTTTCATGCTATTTCTTGGTTTAGGTAAGGAATTTTTGCAATTTTGTGTATTTCTTCTTGAATTCAAGGTTATTGTGTCAAACCCTGGGAGGATTATAAATACATACACCCTCCATCAAGGAATTTTTTTTTATTGTCATTGAAAGGGCATGATTGCTACAAGGAGTAAAAGGGTCTACACCCTTGTAGAAAAACCTTGCTAGGGTTTATCTTCTCTAGGGAGTAAGAGGTTTTCACCCATAGAATATCATCAAACCCTAGTATAACTTGGTTGTGAACAAGCAAGAGACTCCATAACCCAATAGACAAGGCACTAGTTATATTGGAGATTGAATATCATTGCATTGGTAAACGTGAAATTTAAGAGATTGAATTGTTCAAGATTGGATTTAAATTCTATATGTTATTGACTCTCTTGTCCTCTAAGGGAATCTTGATTGACTAAGTGATTGTTTTGTTGTAATAAACATTAAGCTACATCCATTAGGGCTGCAACAAACTCACTCTTTCATACTCTTTTCCAACTTTTCTACTGCTGAAAATTACTTGTAAGCAGTGATAATTGTTCTATTGGTAATAAGCTATTGATTGAGTGGTTTACTTACTAATTTTAGTGGCTAGAACTTGATGTTGTAGAAAAAAATTCTACAACCATTGGCTTGTCATAAATACTTGTTGATAACACTCATTAACATACCTCATTCGTCATCAAAGTCTTGTCTAAACATTGGAACATTGCATACTAGTTGTAAGATTTATTTTCCAATATCATATACTTGATTTTGATGGTTTAATTTGTAGTGGTTATAACTTCTTCATTGCATATATATATATATATATATATATATATATATATATGATGATTATATCATCATATTTGGTTTTGTTTTAGTTTTTCTAACACTATTTTGCAGGTACAAAACCTTCGAAACCATTTGCCAACTCTAAAGACTCTCTCCTCAAGCCTAAAGTTCATCTTGTACCTTGACCTATAGGGGTGTTCTTCTAGCTCCTTTCTTCTCCCTTTGAAATCCCCCTAGGGTCACTTGGGAAGCCTCCCTTTTGTTAGAATTATCCTTGACTAAAATGAGAGGAATATATATTGAGGTGACACTGGGAACTGTGTCACACATTGTTTTCTTGCGGTTGAGATTTTTCCAAACTACAAATTGTGCTATAACACCCCTCTCTAAGACAATTGATTCTAAAATTTTGTTTCCATAACATTTATTGTTTTTCTCTTTTGATCAGTTGCAATCGTATTTCTTCCTCCCTTTTAGTCGCATTCTCCAAGTGGATCCCATGAATGGCCTCCGCTTAGAACTCGTCTCCTTTTCTTCTCAAATATATTTCCAAAGACCTGCTTATTCCATGTCTTGATGCAATTGCAGACATGTCCGAGTGTTTGCTGGATTTGGAACATCTTTGTTTCATATAATTTCTTTTTTCCTTCCATCATATTTCCAGGTTTTGTGATTTTTTTTTTCCTTGCACCATATTTCCAGGTTTTGTTGAAAGTCAGGGTGTTCCAACAAGAGTTCTCTAACAAGACAGGTCCACAAGAAGGCTAGAAACTATTACAATAATATCCTCATTATGATCTCAACATGTCACTTATGGAAATTAAAACCCAGTGAGAAGAATAACAATTAGTCCTTCCAACTACCTAAGTAAACCCAACCTCATAAACTTCCCATCTAACCATGAATATACAACACTATAATTCACTAACCATGAATATACAACACTAACCAAGAATATAAACACTATAATTACGCCGAAAGGCGTACACCTATTGACAATGGGCAGATTTAATAGGGGTTTAGTGCTTAATAAGTTTTCTATGGATAGGATTAAATATGGCTGGAATATTCTTAGTAGTCACACAAAATAAATGACTGTGATTTCAATCATTAACTTCCTAGCTATTATAAAGACATCCGTTTATGTGTTTACTTTTTTACATTTACCTAATCATATTTAAAAATTACTTTGATAGCTAATTGATTGCCACGTAACAGAAATTAAAATATTAATATGACATAAATGAAGCCCAACAGTTTTTTTGTTAATCAATAATAAAATTTAATATATTCTTTTAAAGATTCTTTTCATCTTATCAACCTTTCAATGTTGATCAGCCACAGTTATGTGACTGTGCTAGTTATACACTCCAATGGATAATTGTAGACTTGTTTTGTCTTCTACATCCCAGACGACAACAAAATAAAACCCATAAACAATTATGGATAAGGCTTCAAACATGGCAGTAAAAAATCTTCCACAATTTATTTTATTTTTGTGTAAGATCCAGATCCGCGGCGAGAGAGAACCCTCTGAATAATATTGAAGCTGTTGCAGTGGAGATAGGAATCGGTAGAGTCCATTTCTAACGAGGGAGGAGAAGAAGAAGCAGATTGCCACGTTGAAAGTGCCCTCTGAATCTCGTCAATGGTTGGCCGATGATTCAAATCCTCATCAACGCAGGTCCTCGCCATCTCAGCCATGGCCAAAGCCATATCCAACGGATACGCATTCATCAAAGCCGGATCCATGAAACCCTGAAGCTTCTCCTCGGGATTCGAACCCTCGACCAGAGCCCCAATTGTATTCCACAGCATAACTTCCTTGTGCGCATCTCCATGCCCGGGGAAAGCCGCGGGCTTTCCAGAGAGAAGCTCCAGCATGACGACCCCGAATGAGAAGACGTCGAGCTTCGGAGTGACGAGACCATAGGCAACATACTCGGGCGCCATGTATCCCTTTGTGCCCACCACATGTCTCGTCACCGCAAAGCCCTCGCCTGCAGATTTCGCAAGACCGAAATTGGCAATCTTGGCTCGGAGATTGCCATCGAGCAGAACGTTGCTGCTCTTGATGTCTCTGTGCACGTAGGCAGGAACGACGTAATTGTGAAGATAACGGATCCCATTTGCTACATCCAGGGCGATGTCTAGTCTCTGTCTCCAGCTCAGAACAGCCGAATCGCTCTGCAGGTAGTCGGCAAGAGAGCCATTGTCGGCATACTTGAAAACGAGATAGGAACGGCTCTGAGTCACACAGAGCCCCAACAGTTGCACCAGATTGAAGTGGTTCAGCTTTTGAAGAATCCCGACTTGCTGAGAGACGTCGCCCTGAATCTTTTTGACGGCCACCGAGGTTCCATCGATGACTCCGCGGTGGACGGAGTGGCCGATTTTGTTCGACGCGTTGAAATTCTCGGTCGCCGCTTCCAACTCCTTCAATTCGTATTGAAGCAACGTTTGCCGTCCCCTAGCTTTCAATCTTGGCTCGTCGGGCGGCGCTGTCGGCGTCGTCGTTGCCCGCGTTCCGTCGAGCATTGTATTCCTGGGCTCCGAGATCGATTTCCCGTTTGTTTTCCTTCTTCTCCAGAAGAGAACACAGCACACTGCAGCCGCCGCCAGAGATGCCACTGCGGCTGCGGTTCCGACAGAGACGCCGACGAGTTGCCCCGAGTTCAATCCGCTTCTTCTTCTTCCGCCTCTTCTTATTATTATATTTTTTGAAGGTTGGGGGGGAGGGGAATTCGAAGGGGCCTTTTGCAGAGGAACCAAGACGGTCGTGTACGGGAAAAGGGTATCGTCGCTACTGGTGAGATTGTTGGCATCCCTTAATTGATGCACCGTGGCTCCATATCGAAGCGCAATGGCCTCCAGAGTGACATCTTTTCGGACCAAATAAGACATTAGGTAGTTGAATCCTTGCCCGACTTGCGCCGTCGTCGGGCATGCGCATCTGAGAGGAACCCGGAGGCTCATACCTATCCGAAGGTTGGTAGAATCGACAGAGTTCTGCTGCGTCATGGCCTGGCAAGTAGAGAGCCCCTGGTACGTGTTGTTGGCTATGATCAAATACGAGTCGCCTGATTGAACAACGTGGGTTGTATTGGCCTGCGAGTGGTTTCCGACACAGGAACAGTTGATGGGAACTATGACTGATTTGTCGATGTCAAGGAGCTGGGTGTCGGAGAGCTTGTTGATCTGGGTCATCTGGGACTTGTCGGAATTGAGCAGCCGACTGATGTTTGCCAGGGTCTGGTAACCGGTCTGGGCTCTGTAAATTGCATAGGCCTGGCAGGTCTGTTTTTGGCCATTGCAGGTGTAGCCGTAGGCGATATCGGGGGAATTAGTGCTAGAGCATTCCAGTTGGGCTTTCTTCTCATCATACAACTGTTGCCCTGATGCAGAGTGTATAATCATAGAAGACGAAATAACAATAATAAGAAGGATCCATTGCCGGCATGCCATCGCCCGGCCCATTATTTCGTGTCCTTTGCTTCTCAGCGCACCACAGCAGGGATGAAAATTTATGGCCTTTTCCGTTGCGTCCTTGTCTCAAATAATGATTGCGTCCTCGACTCAAATAACGATCCAGTGAAGTATCACCTTATGAACTTATCATAATAAGGCCGTACTGGTCTTGATCGTACGGTCAATATCCAGCCTAAGTAGGAGCATTGCACATAGCAGCATTGAATGCTGTGGTTAAGTAGTAGCATTGAATATTGTGGCAGATGGATTATAGGCGATCAATATCCAGTTTATGTAGTAGTATTGAATGCTGTGTGGTCGGTGGATTATAAGCAGTGAGATCTGAATTGTTGTAGAAGCTGGATTATATATAGTGGGATTTAAAAACAACTCAGTATTAGCATTGAATGTTGTGGCAAGTAGATTATAGGCTATAAGATCTGAATTGCTTTTATATCAGTAATCTAGTAATCCGTTTACAGTTTATTACGCTGAAAGGTGTACATCTATTGACAATGGACACAATTAATGATCTTTTAACCTTATTTAACCTTAAATCCTAATCTGATGGCTATGCATTGAAGATGCTGGCATATTCTTAGTCGTCCTCCAAAATCAATGGGTCAGATTTATTGTTCATAACTTTCTTGATGATTAAGTAGGATTAAACAGTGCAGCCAAACTTTTCATATTACCATAGACAGATTACGAATTACCACAGACTTTTCATAGCATGCGTTCTCGGACCTTTTAGCGTTCTCAGCCGCGAGTTAGCCACTATGCTAGTTTTACCGTTTCAAATCATATTTTTCAACCAATTTGATTCAAATTTAAAAAAAAATTGGTGGAAATATAAATTTTAGTTGTTAAATTAAATCTCTTATCCAGACTACTACTGAATCCATTCATACATTTTAAAAAAACACAATTTTAAATGAGAAAAAACTATAATTTCATCACAACTGAATTCTTAAATCATACTCTTAAACCCTAAAACTATTTCGATCAATCACTACCCTCCAAATACATAAACAGTGTGGACACTATAACCCAGATACAATTTATCCTCGGGACTGATAAAATAATTCTATGTATACTTTCAATATATTGAAACAATCTTTGAATTTTTCGTTCTTTATCTTTCAATACAAAACTTATTTAAATTCATAATCGTATTGGAATTTTAATTCTCTGGAGTTTGACGATTTCAGATTGTCTTCGTCGGCAGCGAGTGCAGGATCCTTTACAGAGTCTTGGCTTGATTCGTTTTACTCGGTCTTTCACCACCTACTGCCACTCGCAGAGTCATAAAGTGAACAAATAAACAATCGTCGTAGGGAAATCGTATTCAATATAATATCATCTGGTTTACATTGCAATTGGGTGCCATGAAAGTGAAGCATTAAAAGATGAAGATAAAGTTGACAAAGGGCGTTATAATATTGTTTCTTTATATCGGTGGCGGCGCAGGCATTGAACTTCTAGTTTGTCAAGTTAGTTGAATTGCCCTTTCACCTGTCAATGGGAGCCTCGGGCGCTTGAGACAAATAGAGTGGTTCAGAAATTTGTATTATTTTATTGAATACCAAGTTCAAAGGGTCTGAATTTATCATTGTTTATGATTAAAAGACTTGTTTGGTTTATAACAGTACTCACGAGCATCTCTTTGATTGGGTCCAGCGGATCAAAGTCGTTGCACAGCCCAAGAAATCTACACTTATCAAAAGCCTGAGACTTCTTCAAAGATCAGGAAGTGTTATCAATGTCGTCTGTTTTTCAATGCGGAATTGCCTCCGGCCACTTTTTCCGGGATTGTCTAAAGCCACTTGTATAGGTGCACTATTGGGTCTAGTCCTGTGACACCTTTGTCCAATTGTCATGCATCCGTTCCCGACTTCTGGCGTTGCTGAGTGGTGGCTTGCAGTCTGAAAATTTGATTCCAATATAATGGGGATGAAAAATTGAAATCTTTGTCTACTAGCACAGCCGCTAAATAGCTGCTGGTGAAAGCCTAAAGGCTTACGGCTGGTTATGAAACGACTGAATAATATGAAAGGAAAGGGTTGAAGGCGGCGGTTATAAGTAAACGTGGTACAAATGTAATTTTTTTTTCAGACTGAAAAAAAATCTTTTATATATTAATATATAAAACATGTCATTTCTTATTACAATTTTTTACAAATCTACAAAACATTCTTTATCTCTTGAATAGTCACATGTTTAAACCATACTAGGCTATATCTATAATACATTCCTGAAAAAACAAAATCTTCCCCAAATATACTTTTAGGATCATGCATCACATATCCAGAAAAAACAAAAATTAATAAAGCTTTCAGGCATAGGAGGGCCCTGTGGCCCTCTCTTATTTCCCACCAGATAAGTAAGCCATCAAATGAACTCAATGCTTCCTTTGATAGCTGGTCTGCCACCATATTGTGCTCCCTATAGACATGGTCCGCATAGATCACCAAGAAATGTGTAGCCAAGTGTCTAATTCCTCTCATCCACCAGGAAAGCCTTGCAATATTTAGATCAACCACACCTTTGAACCAATATAATATAACTCTTGAATCACCCAACATATGAATGCTTTGAAGCCCAACCCTGTATGCCAGAAAAAGAGTAACCCGTAGTCCAATCAACTCACCTTTTGAATTTGAGCCTCATCCAATCCTCAACTTCCACTTAACCTTTATATCATCAAAGAATTGCAGTAAACCACCAGCTCCACAATCCAATCCCCGCCGCTGTGAAGCACCATTAAAAAAACCCCTGATCATGGAGGCATAGAAAAGGGGCTTTTTGATAATTCTGATCTTTATCTTTAGAGCAATGCCTTCCCCACAGTTTGACAAAATTCTGGAGACCATCCAATCCATGGATATACTTTTCATCTAAAAAATCATTACGTTCTTATATAGCCAAATCTGCCAACAGATCCAAAAGGGCATGCTTTTGTAAGCCGGGTATAGGCACATCCACCGCCTGAAGCTCGAATTAAGTCCCGATCCCTACCAATTGAAAGCAATACCATAATGATTCATCACACGCTGCCAGATAATACAGGTAAATGCACAGTCATTCATGATATGCTAAACACTTTCCACATTCTGATAGCAGAGGACACAGAGTCCCGACCCATTAAAATCGCGTTTACACAAATTGTCCCATGTGGGAATTTTGTTTGACAGCATTAACCATGCAAAACATTTCAATTTCAGAGGCATCTTAAGATTCCAGAGCATCACAACCCACCATCTATCCACCTTCTTCCACTTTTTCCATGCACATGCATTATAAGCTTCTTTAACCGCCATTTCACCAAAGGCACCATTCCAAGACCAACATAGACGATCAGGAGCATCTGATAGAAAAATCCCAGTACTGCCCAGTGCCTGTATAAAATCATTCCATTCCCCGGCATTCTCATCCCAAATGCCAATCCTCACTGCATTAAATCAATGGTGATCCTGCTCATTTCTTCCCCTATCACAGACTTGAAATAGATAGTGAAAGTCGTTTTGTTGTAGAAGTTCTATCAGTCCATTTGAAAGAAAGGCTGCTTCCCCAAGCTCCCTGATCCCATCAACTCCAAGCCTTATCACAGAGCCCCTCCCAGGCATCCAAGCCAGCCAATCTTACAGTACAGGAAATGCTCTCATCAAGCTTCGCCAAATGAAAGAGGTTCTTCTAGGCCTCCCATCAAAGCTCCTCACCCATAGGCGCACCTCAAGCCCCTTTAGATATTTTCTACGCAACACCACACTCCATAAACCCTGATTAAAAAGAACCTGCCACAGAGACTTTGCCACTAGTGATAAGTTAAAGGTAGGTAAATGCTTGAGTTCCCAACCACAATAATGAAAAGGTTGAGCCAATGTTTCCCAAGAGCAAAGGTGAGCCCCCTTAGAGGATTCTGCTCCAGTCCAGATAAAAGAGAAAACATGTTTACGAAGGGAATCCAGAATACCAATCGGCAAGAAAAACAAGGCGATCCAATAAACATGAACAACATCTAGGACTGTCCTAGCCAGAATATTGTAAAATGATAAAAAGTTAATAGTGGACTAAATTTGTAATTTTAATTAATTTTGTTAATCATTTGAACGTGGCAATTAGATGGTCACATAGTGATTTTTTAATCATATTAAGTAAATGTTAAAAAGTAAACATGTTAACGGAAGCTTTTAAAAATGCTAGAAAGTTATGAACATGAGATCTCGTTCATTGATTTGGAAGGACAACTAAGAATATGCTATCATCTTCAATTGATAACCATACGATTGAAATTTATGGTTAAAAGATCATTAAATGTGACCATAGTCAATAGGTGTACGCATTTCGGCGTAAAAAGGGATGGATTGACTCAAGAGACGTTGATGTACTTGTTGCTATGGAAAATTTTCAAAGGCAGTGTGATATATATGTGGAGACAAATGGTGGGAAAAAGTGTGTCATTCATCAATTGAATATTGTGGGTGGACTCCAAGTGTGTTCATTTGTGCAAAATAGTTCAGCTTATTTGTAATGGAGGCATTCTGAAATGTGGTCGACTTAGGGTTGAAGTTTTCTTCACTTTGTTGTATCTTTTTGATAACCTGATCGAGGTGATCCATAACATTTTTTGTTTCTATCTATGCTTTCTTTCCTTCTCTGAAAACCGCTCTCACTCTTCTTCTGTAAGCTGCACTTCCACCTCCTTTTCCTTGTCGATTTGTGTGGCAAGAGTTGTCCTCATCCTTACCTCAGGTGTCATCTTCCTTTTCTTTGTCAAGTCATCCATCACGTTTTTCTGGGCTTTGAGCTTGTTGAATGTGGATGCAAGGTAAGTTGACCACTTAATTACTATGGTGTTTAATGTAGCCGCTTGATTGGTCACCCCATCTAAACTTTGCTTGATTTCCTTGAACTTTTTGTATTTCGATTGGAGGGTGACTGCATTTTTGTGATAATCAACTGGCTGCAAGTATTTGGACATATTCTTGTTTGATTTTTCTTGTTTACCTCCTTTTCTCTTGACCAATATCTTGAATGAATTGAGTTGGTTGGCTTCCTCGGTCGAGTTTTTCCTTGTCTAGGTTGATGCAACTCTACAATGTTTCCTGTTCTTTATATTTCATTGCATGTTTCCATCTGATAGCTAACTCCTTTGCGACTTCATTGTAGAAATAAAAAAATTGATAGTCATAGGCCACACAGGAGTCAAACACCATTTAGGAGTCCAATACCATTTATGTCATGCGATCAAATGTTCCAATGGGCCTGAACGCTGTGAATGTTATGGAAAACAATGTAGTTTCCTTTCAGTGGATTGTGTTCTTCTTCTGCTTTTGTTCTTCCCTTTTGATTTTGATTGATGTTGTTGTGAATCGTTAGCTTTCTCTATATTCTTCTTAAGGTTTTTATCATAATCCTTCTCATGACCTTTGTCGATGCTCTTCTTGATCAAGGTGAACATTGGTGGCTACCCACCTATTCCACTAGCTCAAATTACAGTTTCCATCTTGGCAATTTTTTACAGTTTTTCGGGTCCCAAATTTCTAGGGTTGTGTTGAGGCCCTAAACGATGTTTTATTTTGATGTGGAAGCGTCCAATAGATCTATTTTGGGATGTATTGGGCCATTTGGAATGTGTACTCCTCGGCTAGATCTTTCTAACGAGGTATTAAGTGCCCCAAATGGAAATCATATGAAAAAGTTACGCCCTAGGGAAGTTGACGTATCAACTACCCCCATTGAGGCCCACAAACCCTTTGGAGTTTCATCTTCCGGGGTTAGGTTTTTTTATTTTTAGGGTTTTCTCATTTATTCTTTATGTTAAAAAAGACCTTCAATGCCTCATTGTAATTAACTTCTTTTGAATGAGCATAGCCGACACATCTCTCTTCAGAGATAAGCTACCACCATTCTAGCTAGCTTGTTTGCTTCGCATTTTACAGTATTTTGTATTCCAGATAGTCATTAATTGATCCAGGTGGATATCGGTGGCCACCCACCTTTTCGAACTGGCTCAAAATAGTTTTCTGGCAATTTTGGTAATTTACTATTTTTGGCAGTTTTTCGAGTCTTGAACTTCCAGAGTCGTTTTGAGGCCCTAAACGACATTTGTTGGGCATCAAACATTTAATGCATATGAGTCCATTTCAAACTTGATATTCATTGTCAACAATTGTAATCCTCAGATAGATCTTTCTAACAATGTATCAAGTGCCCCAAACAAAGATCGTATGCAATAGTTACGCCCCCGAGAAGTTGACGTATCAACTACCCCCATCGGGGCCCGCAAACCTTTTGGATTTTCATCTTCCAGGTTAGGGTTTTGGATTTTACTTATGTTGAAGCCTTTGGAGCCTCATTGTAATAATCATCTTCTTGCGAATGCGAGTAGCCGTCATATCTCTTCTCGGTGATAAGATGCCACCATTCTAGCGAGTCTTTCACTCTATACTTTTACAGTCTCTGTACATTTCTTTCATTAATAGAAATCGTGTATTACTATATCTCTGTGTTTATGGTTTCATCTCTGATACATTTATGTTATATTATTGGATATCCATGATATCTCTGTGCATTTATTTATTATATCTCCACTCTCATTTCGTGCCGAAAATAATCTGGATCAGTGGTATCAGAGCTGGCTACTCTTGATCGTTTTTCAGTTCATGTCCCTGATGAGGTCCGAGTATAGAAAGTTGGGTCTCAATCTTGTCTCTCTTGAGGACAATCACTATCGCACACCCAAGAAACCCTCAATGGTGGAAGAAAAAGAAAATGACAGAGCAAACGATTCTATCAATCTGTTGCTTGAGCAAGCTCTCACGCGACAGAGGGACGAAATGGACAGAGGGACGAAATGATGGAGAATTTTTCCCACATCCTTCAATGCCTCCCGATAGCATCAGGCGAATCTTCATCAAGCCGCCACTTTGGAGGCACATTGCCTTTTAAGGTACAAGTCAATTTTGATATGCCTATATTTGAAGGTCATATAGATGGGGATGCCCTAGACAAATGGTTAAATATGTTAGAAGGTTATTTCTCTGTCCACAATTTTTCCAACGGAGAAAAGATCATCGTCGCGCTCCTTAAAGCTCTCTCCCATGTCAAACATTGGTGGGAAACTTACTAGGAGCAAAGTTCCACAGAGGAGTCTGGAATATATGGGGTTGAGCCCACTAGGGATTTTTTTGTGGATGCGGTAAAGGAACAGTATTACCCTGTTGGCAACTATGAGGACCAGTACATGAGATGGACCACACTGCGGCAAGAGAAGGGCCAAGCAGTTCCAGATTTCACCAATACCTTCCATACCTTGCACACCAAGATGGGTATCAAAGACTTCAAACAACATTTGGTTCTGAAATACCGTGGGGCTCTACACAGATACATCCAAATTGAAATGGATTTTCTAGACATCTCATCACTCGGTGTTGCTTATCAATATGTTGTTAAAGTCGAGTAGAAATTTAAGCACTAGAACAAACAGGAGTTTGGGTCTGCAAATCTGCAACAACCAAAGTATGATAAAGACAGTCCTAACAAACAATCTCCCGAAAACCAGACCAAGCCACATGAAAAGAAGGGTCACAGAAAGATGAATAAGGACATCGGAAAATGGTGCGATTTCCACAAAATCCCCTGACACAACACCGATGAATGTCACTCAAAATAGTCATTGGTGGCTGAGATCAAAGACAAGGATCCGAACCCGGATTTAGAATCTGATTCTGAAAAATACTGGTAAAAGATAGATCATCGACGCAGACCCCACTGCTATTGTCGCGACTGCAACAATTCAACTAGAAGAACCAACATATCCCAAAGAGGGGGAACACCTTTTTCATTCACAAATGTGGGTGAAGGGGACCTCGCTGCATTTTATTGTATAGCGGAAGCCAAAAGAACCTCATCTCAACATAGGTCGTCAAATAGTTGGGATTGTCGACAACAACGCACCTAGAACCATACAACATTGGGTGGCTTCACCAAGGACAAGATCTTTGTGTCAACCAACAATGTTGATTGTCATATGACATCTATCCCTTCAAGGATGAGGTATTCTATGATATTCTCTTGGGCCAACCATATACGTGGAAGCGCCATGTTGTTTATGAGTCTCAACCCCGTAGTTTCATTGTTACTTTGGGGGGTCATCTCTACAGAATACCAGAGGTAGTTCCAACTATTGTCCCACCTAAACAATTCCGCAAGGTAGTATCTCATACTACAAAATTCATCTTCTTCACAATCTGTTCAAAAGGTGAACAGGAGGATACTGCAACCACTACAGCCTCGACCCAAGCACCTTCTATCCAACAAAAGCGGGTCGAAAATATTGTAGCAAAGCACAAATATTTCGTCTACACACAAACATCTCATGTAACCCGACCGATTGAACAGATTCAATCCCGCCAATAACAGGTTCGTGACAGCCTTCCACAAACCGAACAATGCAACGTCTTCAACAAGGCAAGTAGCTCATCAAGATATAGATTCAACAAATGCCTTTCCCTCTCCCCTGAGTCCTCAACGCAATGGAGACCATTGCTTCCTAAGGAGGGAGGATTGATCCAAGTGGATATCGGTGGCCACCCACCTTTTCCAACTAGCTCAAAATAGTTTTATGAAATTTTGGTAATTTACTATTTTTGGCAGTTTTTCGGGTCCTGAACTTTTGGAGCCTTTTTGAGGCCCTAAACAACATTTTTTGGGCATCAAACATCCCACAATATGAGTTGATTTTGGACTTGATATTTTCTATCAGCATTTGTAGTCCTCGGATAGATCTTTCTAACGATGTATCGAGGGCCCCAAACGAAGATCGTATGCAAAGGTTACACCGCTGGGAAGTTGACGTATCAACTACCCTCATTGGGGCCCGCAAACGTTTTGTCTTTTCATCTTCTGGGGTTAGGGTTTTGGATTTTACTTATGTTAAAAAGGCCTTTGGAGCCTCATTGTAATAATCATCTTCTTGCGAATGTGAGTAGCCATCACATATCTTCTCAAAGATAAGCTACCACCAATCTAGCGAGTCTTTCACTCTGTATTTTTACAGTCTCTATACATTTCTTTCATTAATAGAAATTGTGTATTATTGTATCTCTGTGTTTATGGTTGCATCTCTGATACATTTTTGTTATATTATTGTATATCCACGATATCTTTGTGCATTTCTTTATTATATCTCTGCTCTCATTTCGTGCCGAAAATAATCCAGATCATTAATAAAATCTAAGTTTTACTGTATTACTGTGTTCCTTGAAATATCTCTGTGTATTTCCTTGTTATATCTCTGTTATTTTATTTTTCTTCTGAGGGAACAACTCCTGGGGAAACCCACCAGGTACTTCCCCTCATTTTGAGGATGGTACCTAGGGTAAACCAGAATTTGTAGAAATTCAAGGCTTTTTCGATAGTGTGCTCATTTAAGAGCGAAACATGTCACTTGCGGGAATTGAACTTGTGTGGGGGGGAAAACACCCCTCAACAAAAACCACTTGGGCTAAACCCAATTGACAATTAAATATCTATTATATTTTTTCTTTCATGGCGTTCTCAAAATAATCCAGATCAATGGTATCAGAGCAGTCTGTCCTTCTCATTCTTAGTGCATGTCCTCGACGAGGTCAAGGTATAGAGAGTTGGATCTCGAGCTTGTTTTTCTTGAGGAAAACTGTTCCTGCCCAAACAACCTCCCATGATAGAATAAAAGAGGGATGACAGAGTAGAAGATATTATCAAATTGTTTCTCAAAGAAGCCCTCGCGTGACAGAGGAATGGGATGATGGATAATTTCGCCTAGATCCTTCGACAACTTCCAACAACAATGGAGGCACCTTCAACCAACAGTCACTTTGGAGGTGCGATGCCATTTAAGGTACAAGTTAACTTTGATATTCCTTTATTTGAAGGCCAGATAGACGTCGACGCTTTGGAAAAATGGTTAAGTCTGCTAGAGGGTTATTTCTCTGTCCAAAATTTTTCCAACAGTGAGAAAATCACCTTCGCACTCCTTAAGAACCTTCCCCATGTTAGATATTGGTGGGATACTTACTATGAGAAACATGTCAAAGATGAGTCTGCAATTTTTGGTCTAGGACCCACTTGTGAAACTTTTGTTGATGCCCTCAAGGCACAATACTGCCTTGTTGGAAACTATAATGACCATTCCATGAGATGGACAACTTTCAGGTGGGAGATAAGGTATGGTTGCATTTGCAGAAAGAGTGTGTGGATCATGGAATGGTGTGATCCAAATGCACACCCTTCTCATCCACAGTGTATCCCAAATATTGTATTCTATGCATGTCGAAAGAAAACTTCTCCAAATTGACATATAACTTGTGTTGTCGCAGGGTACCACACAAGTTTCAGGTGGGAGATAAGGTATGGTTGCATTTGCAGAAAGAGTGTCTCACAGGACCCCATCAGAAGCTACACCCACTCTAATATGATCCTTACACCATCACCAAGGATGTAGGTGAGAATGCTTTTGAATCAAGTATTCATCATTTCCTTGGCTTGCACCTGGTATTTCATTTGGAAATTCTTCGACCCTATTTTCCACCTCTCATGGACACTTCGGATGCGATTAAGCTCTTGGCCCATACAAAAATCAATCCCGATTGCATTGAAAATGAGAAATTTGATCGGATCATGGACACCAAGACAAAGCGCACCCACCAGTAGAACATTCAACTCTATTGAGTTGTCAAAGCAAGGCAATTTTTTCATCAGGGAAAGTGGCTCACAAGGAGTTAGATTCAACAAATGTACTTTTCTCATCTGATGGAGGAACTTGACATAATGGATACCACTGCTTCCTAAGGGGGGATGACTGATCTAGGTGGACATTGGTGTCTGCCCAAGTATTCCACTGGCTCAAAGTACAATTTCCATCTTGGCAATTTTTCTATAGTTTTTCGGGTCCCAAACTTCCAGGGTCGGTTTGAGGCCCTAAACGATGTTTTTTCTGATGTGGCAACACTTAACAAATCCCTACTAGGATGTATTGGGTTGTTCTAAATGTATAATCCTTGGCTAGACCTTTCTGACAAGGTATCAAGTTGTTGTCTTCATTGGTATATAGATTCTTATTTTTTCTATAGAAATTTCTCCTCTTTTCAGTATTACCCTTCTTGTACATTTTGAAACTAGAATATTATTTTACATTGCTATTTACATTCTTTTCATAAAGAAATTTAGTAACAAAGTGCCCTCCTTTTCCACAATTAAATCATTTGAAGTGAATCTTACCTTTGTATTTTCCTTCCCACCTCTTGAGTTTTCTGACAAAGTTAGCTCCTATGTCTAATTCACTATCTGAGTTGTCACTCGTACTGTATTCTTCTATCTTTATCTTCTGTGATGCCTTGAAGGTTGCTTCCTTTCTTGATAGGTTTGCTATATTATCATGTTCTATGCTCATTTCATATGGAGTGAGGATTCCATCTAACTCATCGATTTTCATCTTGTCCATGTCCATTAATTCTTCAATGGCAGATATCTTGGGATTAAATGTGGAGGAAAGTGATCTAAGCACTTTTTTTACAATGATGGTTTCTTCAATCTCTTCACCCAATCCTATGATAGTGTTGAAAATCTCATCTACATGAAGAAAATAGGTTTCAATATTCTCCTCTTCATTCATCTCAATGGTCTCAAATTATCCTCTATGGGTTTGTAACTTTTCCTTCTTGACCTTGTCATCCCCTTCATATATTTTTTGTACCTTGTCCGACATCTCTTTTGTTAAATGACAATGCTTGACTTTGAAAAATACATTGGGTCTTCACTCCATGAACCTGTGACATAGTGCATACATTGAAGAGATATTAATGAATACCCCTAATTTCACTAGATATTAATAAATACCTCTCAAAATACTTTTCTTGGACCCCTTCCTAATACATATTTCCAATAATTAAACCCTCTATTTTTACTAGATACGCCTTTTTACAGCCCTCAATACTTATAAATCCCCCCAATACCTATAATATATTGATCATATTTTTGACAATTAAAAAACTCCCTTTATGAATGAACATGATAAGATATTGACCAACAAGGTGAAGCCCCCATGGACAAATATTGATTATGCCAGACCACACATAATTGCATTCTTGGCCTTAGAATTATTTTCACTAAACCTCTTTCCATTTGTATCTACAGGTGGAGTTGTTGGGGTTGTGTAACCATTCTCAACTGCACTCCAAATGTCGAATCCAAGTGCCATCAATTAGGTTTTCATTCTATAAAACATAATTTGATACATCAAATAATGGAGTTTTTTTTGTGAAAAATCCTTCTTGTTTATCCATTTGTGCTACATGTATTCACCTTCCATTGGTTAGACTATTTCTAAAGGAATCCACTCTGATACCAATTGTTGACACAATTACTTATACTGGGGGGGGGGGTTGAATTAGTATAA
>CBVK0102565293.1:0-17988 GCA_900067695.1 Picea abies | reverse complement strand
GTCTGCTAGCGGCAACGGTCTTCCAACGGGTGGCGTCTACTTGAGCATTGTGAATGCAAGCAACAGGTATCCATATGTGAAGGTTCCTCCCTTCTCCTGATATTCCATGCAAGCCATGAGTAGTTCCTCCAATAGGTAGCTACACCAATTGAATACAACACCATTAGCACAAAAATACACCACTGATAATGCATTAAGCCTGAATTCTCCCTTATAATACAATCTCATGACTTTGTTGGCTATGATGTAGCAGCCATTTTTGACCATCTCAAGTAGTATGGGGTCCATTTTGGCTGTACGATCGCCCCTCTACATGTGAAACCTTTCATATAGGCTGGGCTCCCATTTATTTTTTCTGTGCTTACTGGGACCCTGGAATCCTTTGGACACATCCTTGCCCTCGAAGGACAGTCCTGTAAGATGGTGGATGTATTCAACGTGGATTGGATATCACCTATCCAACCATAGTATTTTTGTGTGCACCCTATTGATCGGGAACTTGGTGCACTGTGCAACTTCACCAATGGTACCAAACACTAGTAATTCCCTGAGGTTCATGATTGTTGAGTTGAACAAGTTAATGAATTCAGGCTTCATGATTGTTGAGTTGAACAAGTTAATGAATTCAGGCTTTGGCACAAACTGCATTCCTCCCAACCTGTCTAGAGAGATTCTCCAGAAGACATCTATGTTCATATGGGGGAACAAGATTTGATCTGTTAAGTCGATATTGCAGAGCTTGACCTAGTCCACCTTCCCCTTGAGATCACCCACGACCTCAACTCGCAGGTCAAAGAGCTCATATGGCTACATCTTTGGACACTGTTCTTCGGCTTTCTGTAACTCTCGACATTTTGAGTTCTATATTATGAGAAAATTCCATGGTGAAACAAGGATTTGGTGGTCAAAACTATGGGTCTCATAATTACACAGGATTTCTCGCTCAGTAGAATTCAAAAATCACAAGTGATTTCCGAAAACAATACATTCTTCAATGAGTTCTCAAAGCCTTATACTCGGGCTTAGCTAGAAAGTTCAATAATAATTGTTGTTCATCATTACCCTATGGACACAACTTGGATCTGAGTTGTCTGACAGGAAGGGTTAACGAGGTAAATCCTATTGGACGATTATGGCATTTACTGTGCAAGTTGGAGAGGGACGTGGACGATTTCATACCTTACCGTTTGACGGATGAGAATCCCGATGCAAATATCGATGGCATCTTTGTGTATCACGACTTTATGGCTTATGTGAATTTAGATGGAGTACCATAATAGTAATAAAGGTTGTGATTGGACTGGGTTCGTGTGGTGCATGGACTCAGATTGCGTTAGGATTCACTCCCCCTCCAACCACAAAGGGGTCCCCATCATTAATGAGTTCTTGACGTTTATAATCCTATGTTGTTGAGTAAGCAGTTCTACATCAAACAACACTTAGATGGAAAAAAAAATGAACTATATGTCGTGGTGCAACATTGCACACACCGACTTTATTAACTGAATTTACAGAAATTGCAGAAAACTCAAATCTAACTACTATACATGCTCCTTAGACTAGAAAAAAATTCCTTTAGCTCAGTTCTGAGACATATAGGGTTTCAGGCGAGCGCCATTCACCCATATTGGCTGCAACATACCATCCATTTAGGCAAGTCTGACTTCTCTAGAAGGTTAGATCTCCGCAACTATAAATGGTCCAATCAATGCATGCGCAACTTTAATGGGTGATTATAAAAACCATCAGTCTGACTAGGTATAATGTTTTGTATTTCTCTATTCCCCTTTGTTTCTTTAATGGATAGGTTTCTCAATTCTTCTAAATCATCTGGGATTTCCAAATCCTTCTCAATATTATAGAATTCTATAGGTCTCTTGTCTAATTTTAGGTGAAGATTAGTCTGAAGTTCTTCCATATGCTATGCACATACCACTAGGTCTGATTTTTGTTTACTAGTTTATGTAAAATGGAATTCTTTAATTCTTTGCAGGACTAATTTAAGCTCATGGTAGTTACTTGTAAACAAGAAGTCCTTGCAAAATTGATCTGATAAATTTTTCCAGTCAATGGTCTGTCTTTTGGTTTCTTCATGCATGAACCAAGCTTCCGGAATTGGACCTAGTAAATGGGGAAATACTTGAACCCAAAAGAGAGATGGTATTTATGAAAGTTGCCACTATGTCACACATTGTTTAATGTGTGATTTAGGATTATATTGTCCATTGAACAGTTGTGTAGCTTCGAAATCTATCCACATCTCTGATTCTAGTTGCTACTTATCCTGAAATCTACATTTGATAGCTTGCTTCACATAATCCCAATTTTTTAGTAAGGCTTTTTCATTGGCCCACCATCTAGCATGGTTGTCCTGGAGGGATAAATACAATACTTAGATCCTTTGATCCTCTACTACCTTTTCTTCCATGCCGAACATAAAATTGTTAAGTCTTGAGGTACCATGATATATTGGTTGTTCTCTGACCTTGGTTCCAACCCATCTAATTTCCCTAACAGTTTCACATCTTCTTGAAAATATTTTGTATGAGCCTTGCTTCCAACTGTCAAATGCCAGTTCTAAATCTTCATCTGTTGATTGTATACTCCTCCAACATACTGATCTGTTAGCAGTAGAATTTATGTAATTTTCTCTTGTTCATGATGTTACAGTGTACAACTGATCCAAGTCTTCTCCCTCCATATTGTTTCCTATTGGCTCCGTGTATCAGGGGCCTACATACGGATCCAAGGGTTGAACTACTTTGATATTGTCTCCCTCAAATATCATAGTGTCTTTCTTTAGGTCAATCACCGCATAATTTTCATAGGCCCAATCAATACCAAGTAGTGCAAGATAAGGGTCCTTATACCCCCTGATTTTGATCACCTCAAAATCAGCTAACATAGCATAACATAACATCCTTAATATCAAACGCGTCTAGTTGGGATACTAGTCTAAACTCTTTTCCAGTTTGTAATTTTCTTCTTTTCACTCTTTCAGTATTCTTCTTAGGAAGATTAGTCCTTATTCTTACTTCTCTGGATTCTCCATTACCTAGAACTAGGTATAGCACATTGCACAACTTTTCTATTAACTGGTCATCCCTAAGAATATTAGAAAATAATTGAAACCAAAGGTTGACTACATTTTTTGGTTGCTCAGGTTGTCTCAGTGTGACTACAGGGTTTCTGGGTGCAGGGGGTGAAGCAAGGAATTGCATAATATTAGGGTAAACAATAGGCTGAGGGGGTTTCTCTTGCATATCAGGGCTTGGGATATTCTAAAATACTTCTATGGATTTTTTAAAGAACAACTTATGTTTTAGAGGATCACACATGTCTTCCTTAGGTGCTGCTTTTTGGATATGAGGTAAATTATCATCATTAACGCTAGTCTTTTCTCCTCCTCGAATGATGATATTAAGGTTGGGAAGTTTTCCTCTAATAACTCTCTTGATATATGAAATGATTAGGTTAGTTCCTCAATGACGTACCTGATCTTCCAATTTTTCAATTAGTTCTGGGCAATCTTCAGTTGCGTTCCCATTGGTTATGTAGTGAGAGCACCATGGTCGCCTCGGATGAGGACAATATCTAGCCATATGTCCTTGCTCATCACAATTGTAGCATCTACTTGGTTCTATTCCCCTAATTTTTCCTCCTCTGAAGTCTCCTCCGACTCCACCTCCTCGACCTCTTCCCTATCCCTGAGGGGTTTCATTCACCCTGAATGTTGTTCGATCCAGCCTGTCTGCAACTGAATCCAACACTATACATTGATTGGTAGTATGTGTGGTAGATGCACAAAAATCACAATGTATAGTATTTGGTACTTTTGAATACTTCTAAATAATGGGGCAATGTCTTGCCCCATGCCCATGGATTCAGAAAATTTCGCAATACTCGAATGTTGGCGCTGCTTGGCTACCTGGAAAAACATGATATGGGGTGGGATTATGGAATGGAAAATTCACAGATACTTGAGAAACTCCTCCCATGGGTCCTAGTGAGGGTCCCATCGGATTCTGAGGAGGTCCTATTCCCCTCATTCATGGACATTCATTCACCATATGTCCTTCCATGTAACATCCGGTACACCAAAATTGTGGTCGTCTTGGTCTAGGTATCGTCAATTCTTGAATATTTTCTATAAGCGTTGTTATTTTCCCTTGTAGTTGCACCACATTTGCATCTTCTGGGGGTCTGGTCACTTTCAGGCTCACTGGATGTCCTGTCATGGCTTTAATATTCATTGATTGTTCCAAGACATTAGTCAAAGTGGCTATCTGCTGTTGCATTAACGGAATTTGTGTTAGAGGTAGCAATCCATGAATATACCATTCTATTTAATATTCCTCATGAATTGGATTTACTATCCTCCCTATAGCATATTTGAACTTCTTTCTATATTCCCAAGCTGATTCACCTTCCCTTTGCTGAATTTTTTGCAACTCAGATAGAGCTTGTTGTTTTGACTGAGGTAGCTTAAACTCTGCTATGAACCTTGTCCATACCTAGTCATGTGTGAACGCTTGACCTTGCATTCCTAGCACTCCTGAATCAATAAAATTCATGTACAATTTTAGAGCATAGACTCTCGAGGTAGTTTGGAACTCAACCAATTTATTCACATCCGAAGTCCCTCTGGACCTCCAGATTGCTTCACACAAGAGACAATGTTTTTAAACATCTTCATCTCCTTTACCCCAGAAGTCTGGGTATCGAGCAATCGAACCTCTTGTGTTACCATACATTGTTGATATTGTTTCTCCTATCAAAATAAAACCTAATAGTCCTGGTTGTGACCTACCAGGGGATCCCAATATCCTCCCTATACTTGCACTTCCTGGTTGTGACTGACTAACTAGCTCTACTGGAACAAAATTAGCACCTACCAGGGGATCCCAATATCCTCCCTATACTTGCACTTCCTGGTTGTGACTGACTAACTAGCTCTACTGGAACAAAATTAGCATAAGAAGGTAGTATCTAATTTACCACTTGTATAGAAGACACTTGGGGTATGGGTGATTTGAGGCTAGAAAAACTGGCTTTGGGGTGAGTTTCTTTGATTTGGGGGGTCTCGTTCTCTTCCTCTAGAGCAGTCTCTTTAGCTGGATTCCTGATATTTCCTAGAATCGGGGTTGAAGTTTCTCTTTCCTCTTCAAGATCCATGTCGGCTTCCTTCTCCCTTGCTTCTACACCTTCTCTTTCTTGTCTACCCTCCTAGGGACTTCTTTCTCTCTGCACTTCTCTCTCTTTTAATCTTTGACTGCCAGTCTTTCCTGTCTTCTCATATTCCGCAACTCTTCCATCTATCCTTATTCTACTTCTCCTGATCTGACTTGTTTCCACAACTTCTCAGACTATTTTTCTACTTTCTTTATCTTACCACTCCACCAATTCTCAAATATGGCGGCTCTTTTCAAGGATCGATCATATATTGATTCCATTTATTGTTGTTTCTGCCATTTTTCAAATAACCCTCTCCCCTCTCTCAGGCCATGAGTACACCCCAAACTCTCCCCACCCCAAGTGAGGGTGTTTACATTGCCATATCAGTCAGGGACGTATTCAACATCCCCTCTTCCATCAAGAAAAACTTAATCCATGGGGGGATTTCTCTCAACAGTCTTCCCTTTTCATATTTATTGAAATCCGCTTCTTCTCGTGAAAAATATTGTTGATTCTCAGCTGCAAACTCAATAATGTATCCTTCTAATTTGGTATTGACCCAAAAATATATTGCTCGCATTATTGGGCAATCCAGCCGATGAAGTGTTGCAATATTTTTTGTATCCCAAGTACATGTTCTCTTGACTCATTATTGGAATTCTGGAGCTTCTTGGAGCCTATCTATCCAGTGGAACAGATCTTCCTGGAACTTAACCTAGAATATCGCGTATTGGTGGCTTGATCTTTCTGAGTAAAAGACTACCTCTGGTGTATATTTCACATATTTTCCTTTCAGATCTGCTTCTTTCCATATGAAGGTGTCACAACTTCTCTCCCACCATTGGTGAATATTATATTTGTGAATCTGCAGAAGCATTCTCCCTACAGGTTCCCTTTTAATGCAGGTCATATCAACAAAACCATTTTGTTGGCGCGGAATTGATCAGAATAGGGTCCTTCTCAGGTTACCAAAAAAAAGTATAGTTTAGTCTAGAGCGTTGGCACTTTCATATCTTCCGAAGAGCAGAAGTATCACCCAAAGTGAAACTAAGATAGAAGGATAGGGAAGGGAAAGGAGAATACTTGAGTGGGTTCCCAGAACCTTCAAGACTCACCATGATCTTGCACAAGATAAACCAATTATAGACGAGATCCAAACTCATGCATACAAGAATAGAAGATACTTAAGTTGTGAAAATAATCCACACACAAAGACATCATATTGACCTTATCAAGCATAAAGAAGTATTGTAAAGATATAATGCATAATCATAAACACAATATGACACTTTATATTTCAAAATTTTGGGTCTTTGTTCTTCTATTATCTTGAGAACTTATTGAATACAATCTAAGAGCTATAGCTTGATACCTTGTTACAGACTTTTGACTCTAGACTCATGTCGCAGAGCTCTATCTAACCAAAACTGAATACAGATTACATGTACAACATTTTATTAATAACAACGAGACTCAACCTATCAAGAACAAGAAGCCAGAACTAAGAGAGAGAACCCTTTTACAATTGTATACATCTCATATATCTAAGCTAGTTGGGATCTTCTGGCTTTGGGATCGCATGCTTTCTTTCTCTGTTGTAACTACTTTTTCCTTGGTGGCGTTGCGCTGCCCTTTTTTCGCAACTGATTTATGTTAGTTTTCCTTGCTCCATTGTCGAGCTTCTTATGTATCTTGTGCAACTCATGCTAAACCAAAACTAGAATTGTATTCTTTCATGTGTAGCTTTAAATCCAAAAATGAATGGCCCAACAAGAAGCCTGGTCTAAGGCTGGGAGGTTTGTGGAATTTTTGCATGCAGTTGGTGGTCATCTATTAAAATATAAGTACCCAATCTTTGTTCTTTGTATGATGTGTATCTTGAAATCAATTTATAATCTTATTATAATTGTCTGTATATATTGCATGTATGTTTTAATGTTGTTTCCGCATGAATAGATGTATGAACAAAATGCTATAACTATTTAAATTGCATTAGATAGATATGAATATAAATATATATCGTATCAGAGCATGAAATTTATTCAGTGGCCTAGCCTGGCCTATTGGTTTAAGGCCGGGAATGTTACAAATTGGTATCAGAGAAGAAAGATGTTCCCTCTGTGGCATTGCCCAACCTGTTGATTGGGATGGGGACGTTACACTAGATTCCAATTTTGGTTACATGGTTTTCTTCTATGGTTCATGATATCTCCACAGACTACTCTTGTGCCCCAAGGTGACTATTGAAAAAGGCGTTATTCCCTATGGACCTAAACTGGTACCTAATTAATAAAGTATATCGTTTCAACAGTAACTTTATCATATGCGATCTATTTTTTGTTCATGATATCTCATTGGAAATATTTTACCAATTTATTTCATTGAAACAATAGAGACTCGGTGTATTTAAGTTACATATAATTATGAGGATTTCAACTCCTTGAAAATGATGTTTATTCCCTCAAAATTCCTTTGCAAGTTTATGACCTTCGAAAAGATAAAAAATTTCATAGAATTGACTAATTTACTACTGTAGCGGTCCTTCAATCCCCTCTTTTGGTTGATCAATTTCTTGGAATTCCATTGGTTGGGGAAGTTTTAGTTATTTTATCCCTACTTTTCCATGAAATAACTTCAAAATTTATATGATATCGACCTCTCTGTAAATCAGGTTCATGCGTGATGATATATAGTGTTCCATGCTTCTTCCAAAATCTAAACCCATAATCCTATTGAATTTACCCTGACAAACACTTCCCATTGAAGTATAAAGTTAACACATTATTAATATTTTCCCATAATCTACAACCCACAAGCCTATTGAGAACATGTTTTCAGGATAGTCTCGTCGAAATATCTATGTAACATGTTTTCATTAATTTCCGACAACCCACAACCTGCAAGCCTATTGGAATTAACTTAGAAGAATTTTCTTTTCGGGATCATAAGATAACTTTTTATTATGGATTTTCCAAAGTATTCTTTCTGCAATCTTGTTGGGAACACCTTTTCAAAATTTACCCATTAGAACAATTGAGTATCATGTTACAAGGGTTTTCCCGAAACACAAAAGTTACAAGCCTATCAGAATCACGCCATTAGGCTTCACACATGGGAGGATGAACTTACATTGTTTGAACTTCTTTCCAAAATTTGTATCCCACAATAATATATAACTCACGCCATCTAGTTGTCAAGTTGTTGAACTTTCTCTTGAATAAGTCTTCCTGAAATGTTTTTCCCGCAAGCCTTTTCCCAAAAGGATTTTCCTAAAAGACTAATATTCCTAAACAAATTCTTCTGAAGGAAATATTATGAAAATAATCCTTCACATTGGATCTAGACCATCAATCTTTGGTATCAAACTGGCCTCAATTGTCAGTTCACCAAAATTCTCCAAATTTCATTGGGCTTCTCCAAATCCACAAACAAATCTCGGTCGTTGATTCTTAAAATTCAAGTGATCTCAACCATTGATCCATAAAATCTACTCCATGGCCCCTTCTGTTTGCCAAAATGGAATTCCCATTGTGTACCTTGTTATTCCACATCATGGGTATGGTTCACGTCATCATCTATATGGAATTTTCCAAAAATCCCCAAAATTATAATTTTTGAAAATTTGATAATTTTACAAAATAAACATTTTTCGACCAAAAAATGTTCATTTTTCAACGACCATGGAAGATATAAAATTATCTTCCCATGGGAAAAAATGACCCTACAACTCTTATTTGGTATCAATTTCCAATTACTCTCATTATTCACCTCAAAATTTGGGAATTTCACTCTGAAACTGATCATTTCTCCCAAATTTGACATATATGGATACTCTATAAAAGAGAATTTGTTAAATCCATGCTGGTCTTTGGCCAATAAAAGTCTATTATTGAAACTTGAGCTCTGATACCAATCTGTAGCATCCCCCACTACCAAACCCAAGAAATGCAACAGGATAAAAACTCCTATGCATATAATATAAATTCCAGTAAACATGAGTGCAACTAATTAAACTTAGACATAGCAGCATGAAATGTCTCAAAGACAAAGATTCTATGAACATCAATATAACCCCATAAATAAAACATTGAATGGAGATAAAACACTCATCTTTTAAATCAAATGTGAAAATAGCTACAGAGGACAGACGTTCCTCTCAACCATAGAATTTTTTTTTTCAAATATCAACACTAATTCACCACTAATATGGGGCCAATAATCCATAATAAATGATGTCTCCTAAGGGTGACTACTATCCCCTTGTAGTAAAGTAGTTTCCTACAACCATCCTAATCCACTAACTCTCATCCTCACATCCTACAAATACCAAGGAATGGGATCCCCTTCTCTTCCAAACAGTCCCTTAGGCTATCCCCCTTCCCTCTAGGGGAATATATATTGTTGGGAATACAAGGGAACTATATTTGCAATAGGAAACTATCAGCAACAAAACATTTACATTACATATATCTAATATAGGGATTAAAATGGGGATGGTACATTGACATTGTCTTGCATTAATGTATGATACTAGAGGAAGATAAATGGGTCCTTAATGTTTACCATAACACTTATTATGGTTGAAACTTGTCAAGAATTTCCACCACCCAAAAGGTTATCCATGATGGTAATTTTTTTCCTAGCATTTTCTATGATTTCATTCAAGTAGTCAAATGATGTATGAAGTGTCATTTTTTCACTCAAAAAAACAAAACTCAACCAATTCCTTTACACCTATTCATCACCATCGATCCCTTTTGTGACTGGGGCATCAAATTTATCATGTGAAATATTTCATTTAGAAATGGGCACAAGTACAAAATTTATCATGTGAAATATTTCATTTAGAAATGGGCACAAGTACATCATTGTGGTTGTCAACTACTTTACCAAGTGGTCTGAAACCATGCCAAAATTCATCAACATGGAGGAAACACCAACCCAATTTTTCTTTAACTACATCATCACTCACGTTGGACCCTTCAAGAGCTATTCTCAGACCATGGAAATCATTTTGAGAATGAAGTTTTTCCAGATTTCTCTTTGTTATCACCATTTATTTTCACTTCTCCTAAAAGAATAAGCTTTATCGATATGCATCATCATAGTATATGTATCTCTTGTCATACACACTTTCAAAAACCTTTTCCCTTTGTATAGCCATCGCTAACACACATTCGGGAAATAAAGAAGAACCCTCCCATGGAGCAGCCACTAGGAGATATTTGTCTTCATCGATCTCTTCATAGGTGTATCTTATTTGTACTCTACTTATTGGGAATTATAGATCATCTTGACTATTTATATCTTGTGTTATTCAGGTATCATTTATGTTGGATGCATTATTATTTTTGAATAGCATAGATCTGAATACATTTAGTCAATAGAGAAATAAGTATTTTGGTTTTCTCACCCACTTTTCTACGTGACTTTGAAACAACCACAAATTTTGTAGATCGACTCAATGTTGTCATGGATTTGCACCAAACGAGTGTAAACTCTAATGGGGATATGAGTTTTACTCATGATCCTTGGTTGTGGGTGTCTCGTAAAAAAAAATTCACATTTTTATAGGTTTTCATTGATTTTTTTTGTGGGTTTTTACCTTCCTATATTTTTTTGTTTTTTAGGTTATAGGTGTTGAAAATCCACTCAAGAAACCCTTAGAGCATAAGCCACAACATTTTCTCTGTAATTTTTTCCCAACACATCTTCTCCACTATTTTAGTGTTGGCCAATTCCCTTTCTAGAGTCTTTTTTTCCACTTCTCAACATGCGTTCTAGATATTTTTCTGCCAACAATCAATGTAGGAATTGGGCCTTTTCTGCCACTTTTCAATGCACATTTCCATGTTTTCCCTGCACTAATCACTTTTGAAATTTCTTCTTTCTTTAATTGTTTTATTTTTTGGTTGTAGATGTTCTTTAGGGACTTCATTTTCCCTTAGTTTGATCTTTTATGGAGTGGTTTAAAAACCCCATATCAACCCTAGGAATTGAGGAGAAAACCCCCAGGAGGTTTTGATCCTTTTTTCTCAAGGGATTTCTTGAGGGTTTGGATCCTGTTTTGTTGATACAAATAGGTTGTAGCTATACCACTTTTTTTTCTTCCCCTTATTTTCTCTTCTTTATTTGCATCTCATTTCAAGTGCATCCAAAAGAATTAAAAGAATCATATAGGGTTGGACCTTAGGTTTGGTTTAATTGCATTGAGTTCTTTATTGTTTTATACATCCATTAGTTGTCATTATATTGTTGTTATAGAACCTTTATTAGATGGTGTTTTCATACCAAAACCCTTTGTGAAATAATGACCCTTTATTCCCCTTCTTTTTACTTACCAATAGGGATTTACCATTGCAATATAGTTGCATTATTTTAAAGAAAAGTTTTCTTTTTTAGATTTCTTATTTTGAATGCAACATATTTTGAATGCAACACGTTTTATGTTTTTCAATAGGAAAATTCATCCCTTAGTACTTTTGATTAGGTTTCTTGCATCCATAGATATTTCTTTTCTGCACTTTATTTTCAGATTTATTTACTTTCAACAAGTTATTTCCATTATCAACAATTTACTTTCAACAGTTTAAGCCAATTTCATACACTCATCAGCACACTAAAAAAATATAAAAAAAGAATACCACTTAATCAAAATTAAAACTCAATCTAACCTTGGACACCATTTCTCCCTCAAAGATATATTCTCAGAGGCTAAAATGCCCCCACCCACAGTTTCCCATCAAATGTTCCCTCATCTCCACTTTATGAGGAAATTCCCTCTACCTTATTCACTCTTCCAGTTCTAGCTTCTAAAAGTATGAACCCATATCCCCATTGTGAGGTACTGGTGCAACCAATTCTCACCCTATACCATATTCACTGGGACCATCTCCTCCTAGTTCACCCATGGCTATAAATACCCTAACCTCCTTGACTTTCATGTCTAATTTGAGTACCTCAACATTAACTAGTTGATCAGTGATCCCATTCATCATGATCTTAACTCGCTCCCCCATGCCCACCAAATTCCCCTTTGACATCACCAAGATTGAGGGAAATTCTAAATAATACCATTGCAACCACTTGATGTCCTTCCACTTATAGTGTTCATCAAAATCCATCACAGAGTACTCCATCAAACTTCATATTTTCCAAACAAACTTGATGGGTGTTGCTACAAAGTGGTAGATAGACCAACTCGATAACTCTTATTGTAATTTTAAGTCCTTTGCAAATGTGTTCCTCACCTTCTTCCAGTTACATGTTTTCCATGACCTAGGATTGATTTCCTTATCACATGTTTCCAAAACATGTCTACTTACATCTCTGACCACATCCATGAGTAGCACAAATGTTGTATCTTGTACAAAGCCAAATTTGATGAAATTTTCCTCAAGGATTTCTTCTTGAAGTCACTCCTTCCCATTACTAAGGATGTTTCCATGAAATTTCCATAAAATGAGGAAGAGTCCATCCAGAAGGCCCAATAGTATCACTTGATGTACACCCAATCTGTATATATACATGATCATCAATTATTCCCTCCATTCTCGATCAAGTGACTCAACTATTGTTGGCACTTCATGTGCAGTCAATGGTATCATTGGATTTGTCTCTCTGATGCATCCAACACCACCACCACGTTGAATTATTAGATATGCCCCTCTAGATTACAAACTCCTTTTAGGATGTATATTCATGTATGCATTGAAGGCCATGACCTTGTCTTTTTTTCATAAGATGTTTTCCCCCCATATTGGGAAACCCGTCACCATCGATCAAATGATTTTCCATGACCCCTAGACCCAGCTTCATCCCGACAATGTTGTTTCTTCCTTATATAGGGATCATATTACTACCTTCATTGATGAACTTAGCCTCATAGTCTATAAAGAATCTATTTTTTTAGGTGCATACAATGGAAAAATTCTGGTAGTTTCTTCATCTAGTTGATCCAATGTTTTCACGGTGTTCTACAACCATGTACCAACAGGTTCTAACCCACAACCCTCTACTATACCATCAATGCCTACATCATCCATGCCTCCAAAAATCATGTTATAGACACATCCACACTATCCCTTTAGCTAGGTGCCTTTCTTGTTTCCTCCTCCTGGAATTTTAATTATCCTTGTTATGGCTACCATCACCCTTCCTAACCTTATTCTTAGGATTTCAATGTGGTATCTGGATCTGTCTCCCACCCCTCCTCTGATGTTTGAATTGAGACCATATTTTTGTTTGACCCTTGTGTATATTATTCATATCCATCCTAGTATTCTACATATATATTCATCATCTATACCTCCCCCTCCACCTCCTTCTCTTTCATCTAGTTCTATGTAGATCCCATCATGACCACCATAGGGCCCTCCCCAACCCTAGAGAAAGGACAAAAAAAAAAACTTGAACCTGGAGAAAGGACAAAGGAAAATCTACCCAAAACCCCACTCACCCCACTCCAACCACACAAAATACCACATAAAAGTCTATTCCTCCTTATAAATTGTGAAAAATTCCATGTCATCCTACCTTTCATGGCCTTTTACTTCCAAAATTGAAATAACTTTACAAATTTTATGATCTGGATGTTGTTTGTTCCACTCTAGTTGTGGAAATCCAACTTCTTGAATTAGTTTCCAAATGGATAAAGACTTTGCATATAAAAAAAAAAATGTGTTATGTGACAATTATGGTCATTATTCTAACCATTTTCCTCACCTTCCCTAGTACAGATATTCCTTTCATGTTCTCTGCTAGATAGAGGATGCACATGTGGAGGTCGCCACCTTGATCATTGAATAAACACAATATCATTGTGAGCCATCCCCACCCATTTCCCATACCTCATATATCTCCAATGTTTTTGATCCCCTAAAATGAGAATCTCAGTTGATTCTTTTCTTTGGGGATGTGTCTCACAACTCCTTGTGAGAATCTCATTCCAGGTCTTCTTTGTATAGTTTTTATCTTTGATTTTTTCATTGTGTTCACCTTGCATGTATTACATCTCACTCATTATATTATTACACTTTTCATATAGACCATTTTTTCCCTTCTACATTGGATATGTCGATGGTGTGAGTTGTTCTTCTCAGAATCCATCCCCAGTAGCTTGGGCCCCATTTACCCCCATGCCTACCCTCTATCATTCTAGTAGTGTTTTTGTTGTTGGACCTACCACAAATAATCAGGAAAAATATGATGTAATTATAGGATTTTTATTCGGTCCCCTTGCTCATCGCATTTGTCCCCTTCATGTTTGTTCAGATTCCCAACTTCCCTACATTTGTTTCTCCTGGTACAATCATTTTCATCCATTACATTCAACCACATACCTATAAGTCACAATCATTTTGTAGAAAACATTACAAACAATATCCTAGAATGGAATTTATCACATGTCGACAAGAACATAACCATTTTCATTCATTTCTACATTATCATACATGTACTATCATTCATTTGTACTAATAAATTAGTGTATCAGTACAAGTCCACTACTCTACTATACAACTGACATGTCCATCACATGTCACATAAGTATGAAAAATCTGGGTCACCTATAACCCCTAATTATCATCCCCATCATATGGTGAAATAAATGCTAGGGGAATCATCTCCACTGATGTGAATTCATGCACCACTTGTCCCATGACTCTTAGCCTCTGTAGGATGGAGCATCGCTTTTATTGTACTTTGACACAAGAGCCAATATAACAATCATATGTAACATTCCTCTCACACTTGGATTCCTTAGTCATTAGGATATCCAAACTATATCATAGGTCCTCCATCTCCACCTGCATATCATCCCCCTGGCCAGACCCCTCTATTATAGGATTAGCAGATGTAGTAGCTTCCCTAGTTGTTCTCTTCCTCACTGGCCTCACTAGTGTTATATTTGCAAGTTTCACACATATATGTTGTCAATATCACATATTGACACATTTCACATGATGCAATAAATATATATAATAAAAAAAAATCACATTATTCCTTACCATCATGTCCATGAGCTCGACTTGATGGAAAATGTAGTTTTGGATACCCTTGGTAGTTCATCCCTAAGTACGTATCCTCCTCGATCACTATTGGGATATTTTCCCAATGACGAACGAAATCATACTAGAACACATTTCCCACTACACCACCCCAACCTAAACATAATAGTTCACTCCATCGGCCCATCCAGGGCTCCCAAGGCCCCCCATCACAAACATACACATGTGCGCATAGTGTCAAAATGCACTCAAAGAAGAAGGAAAAAAATACTATCCCAAATGAACAATTACCTCCTCGTTCTCTCTGGAACACTATCACTTTGTGCTTGAGCACCATCAAAAGTATATGTTCCCATTCAAAGTGGGAACCATGTAATTCCCTCTCAATCACATGCATCTTCCCTCTAGTTACCTTTTGTAGAGATTGACTCCCTGCTATCTGAATCACTATTGCGGCCACTTCTCGAGTCTCTAATCTCTCTCTTTCCCATAAATATATATAAGAATCATGAATCTAAATTTTAGGTGTACAATGGTGATATAGGAACTCCTCTACTCACATCCCTTGAGGCATCGTGGGTGGAGTGTTCAATACCACCCCTAGTTGGGGTAACCTTGTGAGAAAGTATATGTATTACATGGTTATCTTGACAATATGACCACATACCATAAATTCACCATCATCAGGGTCCAAATATCCCTCTATGCAAGACAATATGCCTTCTCCTGCTCACATTAAAGGATTTTCAAAGTACTTGAGTAACCCATACTGTGGTAATTCCCTCTGTATGGTTGGATCTCCTTGCACCTATGCTTGGATATCCTCAAATTCATGTTCTCTCCATATTACTTTCAAATCTCCCATACATGTACAAAACCACCTTTTTTTAGTTCCTTTTTATCGCAAAAATTTGTCATTTGAGTTTCCCCTTTATCCTCCACTTGATTAGGGGCCACCCACCAATTTTTGTACCATTTGACCAAATTTGTCCAACACACATTTCCCTTATCTTAGTGCATTGGATAGTGCCCTTAATAGGTCTTTTCCTACATTGGAAAACACTCTTTTTATATCGAAAAAGTGCATTGGACCTCACAATTTGGCCAGGGTGCCAAAACACTCAAAACAACCCCGGATATAGGAAAGTAATCGAACAAAAATGAAGAGCACATATAGACCACCAAATTGATACTCAAAGCACTAGTTTTCATTGGTCATATCTCTTGTAGCAACCTAAGCAATATTTAGGGCCTCCTCCTCCTCTCCATGTTTAGTCTCCACCACAAGTGATATTGAATTATAAAATTGTAGGGAAACACATTTAATGGATAAGTCCCATTTTTTTTTCTTTTTTGTGGAGTCATACATACTCTGATTGAAAAACTATTTGTAACATTGGAATCATATTTCAAATCTCTTCAAAAGGGTACTTTTGTTTTTTTGAAATTCAACACTTCATATGGAATCCATTTTCTTCCATGAAGGGTTGTATTTCCCTAGTAGAATGTTTTTTCCTAGTTGGGGGCATGGTATCTGCATCCCATTGACTCCCTTAATTAGGGATATCATTCTATTCCATCCTATTCCTGTCTCTTATACACATCTCTGAGCGGGCTGGCAAGGCAGTTAGGGATATCATTCTATTCCATCCTATTCAACCCCATTGGAATTACTAGGAGGGTTGTTGGTTTAAAGGGATCCTTGCTTGATTAGTCCCATTGGAATTCTCAGGAAATATCCCTCCCTTCTCCTCTCTTATCCAACCCTATTGGAATTATTAATAGGGGTTATCTTCTTTTTCCTTGATTTCAGCATCTTCATTGAAATTCTTAGATAGGGTTACCATCATACTCCAATTCTAACTAGACTCACTAGCATTGTTATTTGGGGTTGTGTCTTCCCTTTGTTTAGTTCCTTCCCAAACAACCTCATTTGCATTTCTAGTAAGGTTCCATTTGTGGGGTTCCCTCCTAATCAACCCCATTAACATATTTTGGAGAGTCCCACTCATCTAGTCTTTTGTAGTTTGGGTGCATTTCCACCAACCTAATTAGTATTCTCACATGGGCCCCTTTGTTTGGATATCTCTTCACTATCCTCATAAGATTATGAGGTCTCTTTGTATGTGTCTTCTTTCTATCTAGTGTCATAGGCATTCCCAAGAAGGTTTCAGTTTTATCTGGATACCTCCCAACCAACCCCATCCACATTCTTAGGAGGCCTTGTTTTGTTTGGTTTCCCTCCTAACTAGCCTCATGGGAATTCTTAAGAGGGACTCCTTGTGTTATGTTTCATTCCTAGCCATCCTCGTGGGAATTATCAGGAAGTCTTCCCCTTTGTGTGTCATTCTCCCTAATCAGTCTCATATGCATTCTTGGGGGGAATAGTCCCCTTTTTTCATCCTCTGAACCAGAATCATGAACATTCTTAAGAGTGGTCTTTTTTGTATAATTCTAGTCTATCCCCTTTGGAATTTATAGGTACACACTTTTATTTTGAGTGCCCCCTCCTAACCATCCCAATGGTAATATTAGGTGGGATTGTCTTGTCATATTATATGTCTAACCATACTCACTGACATTATTATATGGAGTTGAGTATCCTCCTCCTATCCAATTACATTGATATTTTTAGGAATAATTTTCCCCTTGTGTTCTCTCCTCCTAGCTAGCCCTCTTGTAATTACTACGAATAATTTTCACTTGGGTTCACTCCTCCTAGACAACCTCGATGGAATTTATAGGAGGAATTCCCTCTTTTTTATCCCCTCTTCCTCGCTAGCCACATAAACACTCCCAAGAATAG
>CBVK0102565269.1:0-24740 GCA_900067695.1 Picea abies | reverse complement strand
AATAGTCATTGAAGGTGTTTCCATTCTTGAATTTATTTTGGCTTGAGAGATCTGTCTTTTCATTTTCTTCTTCCTTTTTACTTCTATAGCTTTCTTCCTTAAACAAGTTCATGCTTTGTAATTGGTTTTTGATTGCACCTTTTCCTTTTGAAAATGATGATCCTTTCTCATGTTTGTAAATGGTGCTCCACTTGTCACTATCTTCTTTCTTATTGTATCCAAGACCAGTTTTGTCATGAGTTTATCTTTGACTATTTCAAATCTTATCTAGAATAGTTGAGCTATTATGAAATTTGACAATTTTATTTTTCTTTTCATTCATCTTTTGGAGATTAACTATTTCTAATTTCAACATGTGACATGTCTCTTCCTTTTTAGTTAATTGAATCTTCAAGTATTCTTTCACTTCCTTAGCATGTTCAAGTTGAATCTTTAGATTGATGACTATTTCTTCTGTCTCATCCAAGACTTCTTTGCATTTAATAGTTTTGTCATATGTCTTCAAATCTTCCATATCTTTTGTTAGATCAAAAACTTTAGTTTTCAATCTTTTGATTTCTTCCTTTTTTTCTAGCTGAGTCCTTTTGAGGTTGATGGCTTCTAATTCCAACATGTGGCATGATTCTTCCTTTTTAGTTAATTGGATCTTCTGGGCTTCTTCATTTTTATTATATTCTTAAATTTGAGTCATTATATCTGCAAAAGTACTTTAATTTATCTTTTTGAATTTGTTGAATTCTAATTCCAACATGTGGCAAGAATTTTCTTTCATAGTTAATTGGATCTTCATGACTTCTTCACTTTCTTTATTTTCCTCAAGTTGAGTCTTTAGAATGTTAACCAATTCTTCTGTTTCTTTTAGTACTTATTTTCTTTTATTGTCATGTTTTCTGGTGCAACTAAGGGATCAGGTGACATGTGTACGGGGGAGGTTTTTCCTAATTAATTTTTAATAAAAACAATTTAATGTGGGTTTTGGAAACAAGTCACTAAGAAAAATCTATAAAAGGAATGGCGGAGGAGGAGAATGGATCACGTCTGGTAGGTGTAAGGTTACTCTCCCGACATTTTTCTTGTGGGAGTTGGGATGTCCAGCTCGGATAGAGAGTGGTAGCTCGACCTTGCGAGGTGAGTTGGGAGATAGATTTCTCTGGTTTGTGTGTGTGGCCTCTTTGTGGCTCAGGGGGATCAGGGGGAAGAAGTGTACCCCTAGCATTGGTTGGGAGTTAAAGGTGAGGTCTCAGCGATTAGCGAGGAGGATTGCCAATAGCCGAAGGACATCAACAAGCCTGCTTCGATTACGTTATTTCTCACTGAACTAGTAAATGTGAAGTGTTAAGTTTATTTTATTTTAAATTGAAGTCGCAATGCTTAAGTATTTTGTATATATGTTTGTGGGATATTCTAATGATCCTTAGGATATTTCCCAGCAATGTTTATTGGTACTCAATTATTTTTCTTACTTCATTGTGTTGCTTCACTTGCGTTTATTCCTGAGTGATCACCTTCTGCCTTGCGTTTAATATTTAATGAAATTCTAAGGCTCTATCATTTACCCTCAGCCACCGAGTTTTCTTTCTTACTTCCACCCTTTGGGGACAAAAGACCTGGGTTCTCTTCTTATGGGTTGTCGTTCCATCTAAATCAACACTTCATCCTCACAAAGTCAATTACTAAGGGTGTTGGTTACTAACTCTGATACTCAATTCTCTTGGTAAGTGTTAATTCCTTTGGATGGCAGACTACTATATCAGTGGGTTCAAGTAAATTTCATGATCAAACTCAAAACGATATTATTTTTGGTGTGACCCTTGAAATCCTTGGAGGACTATTGGGACAGAATTTTGATTAAATAGTTTGCATGCAAACTATTGACAAAACATCTGCATGAAAGTTTACATATTTGCTCAATGATCCTCAATGTTGTTTGTTGAATGTTGACTGTAGGTTCATGATTGAATGCTGGCAGGATTGCTTTTGGTACCTACAACCCAAGATACATCAATCTGGGATATATATTCCAGACCTTCGTTACAACCTCTCAAATCTGAGATTAGATGCTAAATTGCTTGCAAAATTGTTTTACGATACATTTCAATGAATTTTGGTATCTTCACAGCAATATCGATGTAAGTATCTGCTTGTTGGTCTTAAATTAAGAATTATATGCCAGAAAAAATTTCCCTGTTCCTGGAACCAAATCTTCAACATCATATGATTTGTTCTCTAAACCTAAGCACGCAGTCTTCTCGTTCTAATTCTTATTTTGAGTTGCCGTCTAATTGATTGACTAAAGGTGCATTGATTTTCTTTCAAGCTTGTAATATAGTGTTCCATCTAGATGTTGGGTGTTAGTTGACCTGCGTTTTGTGGAGGGAACCCACACGTTTTCAACCAAGTCTCCCTGCGTTGACTTGTGAATTTATCTCGCAACCACTTCTAAACTCTTTGTTTTTTTTTAATTTCCCCGCACGGAGAAATCACCATGCATTCCAGCGGACAAACCTGTGTTCTACCTCTACCCTTAATTTTGGTAGGAGAATTTCTTTTTAAAAAGTGAATTAGACCCCGGGCGAATTCCTTTAAGAGCTCTACGATGGCAGGCTTGCCTCAGCGAATTTTTACAGTAACCTTTGCGTTTGGAAGCACAGCTTGCGAATATTTGAGACCACTTCACCTCTACGAAATTTTGGATGTGCAGCTCGTCCACCAAGTGGTTTCTCCTGGAGAAATCCTTCTCAAAACCTATGCGCCTCTCCTCTTCCTCATGGCGTTTTCCAAGAGGCTAACCCTGCGATTTTACTTGAACTTTAATTTTCTACCCTTTCAAAATGTTATCCTCTGCGAATGCAGTTACCTCAGCGATATTTCTCCTCTGCGTGCTTGCCTCTGCATTTCCATATTTCCTCCTGCGTTTTGCATTGTCATCAGAGGATTAGGCAACAAAGTCAAATCAGAGGTATTATTTCAAATGGTACAAAGCGAAAAATAAATAAATTTAGATTAATATTAAAACAAGAATAAAAATATTAATAAAAGATTTAAAAAAAAAAGTGTTATGTCAAGATCAAAATTCTCAACAAAGTTATACATAGAGATGGTATAGATTTATTTATATATTCCCCACCCAAAATTCTCAACAAATCTATACATATGTCTATGGTATAGATTTATTTATATATTTCTCACCTTGTGAGAGTTCTTTATTTATAGCCTTAATCTTCAACCAATTAATAAGATTGGTGAGGATGTTTGAGTTAACATTTTCAAAAGTATATTTTTTCATTACATGTATTTGAACTTATGAGGGTGGAGGGTAGAGAAAATATCAGAGAAATGCATAATATATTTATCTGATATTTTCTCCAACTTATGAGGGTGGTCATAAGTTAGGGGGTGGGGGAAATATTAGATAAATGCATAATACATTTTTCTGATATTTCCCCATCCTCATTCGAAATGTATAATACATTTCTCCAATATTTTCTCCAACCCCACCTTCATATACCCGATTCTAAACACTTAAATAATGTTATATGTTGAAAATAATCATTAATTTTTATGATTATTGTTGTTATTTCTTATGTTCATTCACATACCTTTGAACTAATGAATGTTGTCAAATCTAGCTTAGAGTCCATGCAAAACTTTATAACTTTGATTTTATTGCTTTTCCTTTTTTGCACCAGTCAAGTCTTTGTTTTACTTGTGTTATTTAAATATATGAATTTCTTTTTAGAAATAGAAAATCCTTAAGTGTATAGATGTGACAACAATAAAGGATATTGTATATAAGCCATGAACATTGTCATCGGATTTACATTATGCTTAATGTCCATGCTTTAAATTTATGGGTAATGGATTTTTTAATATACAAGTCCTTAAGATTCCTGTATGACCTATGAACTATTTGTGTTTTTTATACTTGTTCCTAATTGTTAATATTTATTTTTTTAAATTTACAATTAGTTTAGTTTTTTTTAGTGTTAAAGGAAAGGCATGGCGTACCAATATCGATCTTGACTCTGTAATATATAGATACAGTACATTGTTATTTATGCTCCTAAAATATTGACTAATCTCAATCAACACTATCGAAGGTGCTAGCCATTATTACTTAGGAGTTCAACAAAGAGCCTCTAGGTTATGGGTGTATTTCTATATTGCTCACCCTTTAAGAGTTCATTGTTTTTAGCCCTAATATTCAATTGATCAATGAGATTGGTGATATTGTTTGAGCTGACAGTTATGAAAAGTACCTTTGCTTCACATGTATTTGAACTTCAGGATTTTGATTTTGAGCACTTAACCAATCTTATATGTTGAAAATTTTCTTAATATTAGATTATCATTAGTTTTTATGGTCATTCATGATGACACTTATGCTTTTTCAGATTTCCTTTGAACTTACTGAATTTTTATTAACTCTAGCTTAGAGTCTATGGAAAGCTTCATATCTTTGATGTTATTGTTGGGCCTTTTTGGCATCTATATTTTTTACCAATTGAGTCTTTGTTTGTTGTGGTTCACAGTCTATGTAAAGTTTCATATTCATGCTAATAGAGATGCAGATTTTGTTGTTGTGATGTTGATTTATACAACATTCACTTTATTCAAAATTAGGTTAAAAAACATAGTTTTATCTCATAAACATCAAACCTAAAATACCAAAAAATCTTACAGATTTTCTAATTTATTGAATGAATGTAAATCTATAAAATTCGTTGATTGCAATAACTATCAAGATTGGGTAGATTTGAAGATCATGTAAATTTATCTTGAATGCTTGCAAATGCTTAACAATTTAAAAATCACAACAACTCTTACTTTGTAGATAGCAATGCAAAAAATACCATTTCGACCATAGTATATGTTGAGTCTCCCTTTGATGACCAGAGACCCGTGAATTCTCATAACTCTATAATTTTAAAATGGGGCCAAGAACCAATAAAATTCCCAATTAATTCCATCTTAGTGTACTTTTCAACTTGCTCAAAAGTGATCCCAAATTCAATCTTCAAATCTAAGACTTCATTTAGCTTCTATGAATTAGGTCCCTTGCGTAAACCTGGCGATTTTTTGTTAACGCATTCCCTACTACCTTTTTGAATGATTTGATAATTATTCTTACCCTTTGGGGAAAGAATAAACACATCAATACCCATGATCTCAAGTAATCACAAACAAAGTTTGAAGGATAGTCCAAACATATAGTTGTTTCTCTTAAAAAAATCAACAAGACACATGACCTCAAGTAAGCATGAACAATGTTTAAGGATAGTCCAAACAAACTCTTGTTGCTACTAAAAGATCGTCTCTCTCTGGTAACTAAATTGATAGTTGGGATATGATTTTTTTGCAAAACAATTCAAATTTAACAATCATATAGTTCATAGCACATATTATAGGAACATTTAGGGTGGGCCCCTACTCCCTCTCTAATATATGAAAATTAAGCCATTACAACAATATTACTTGTTATGAGCTCAACATGTCACTTATAAGAATTGAACTCAGGTGAAGAGGATAACAATCATTCCTCCCAACCACCTGAGCTAAACTCAATTAATATCATAAGTTATTTAATATATACTAATTCTAATACTATTATAGTGCATTGGCTTGTGTTCTTGTATCAAATTGAAATTCTTATATTAAGATGATCTAGGTCCAAATCCCCACTTAATTAGTTTATTAAAACCCCAAAAAATAAATAAAGCAAGTTTTTATTTGTCTATTATTTATGGGAACTAAGCACAAAAATTATTTTAATATATCTATGTAGAATATGATTATATTCTTAAAATGATTTTTAACCTTTTCCTTAATAACATTCCATTTCAATGCTTCCTCATCTCCATTTTCCATACATCAAGCACCAAATATCAATATGTTTCTTATTTTTCCAAAGAACTAGTGAAAAGAAAGACATGTCAAAGGAATGTGTTATTGCTACTAATCAACATGTATGCAACAAGCAGATAAAGTGTATACTTTTACTTTAACTTATCATAGTGACACGTTGCTACTTGCACCTTGGAAAATCTAAACATATCTATCTACTTGAAGAACTATGTTGCAAAAGTGTAAACTTTGACACTTTGCAAACTTTTAAAAACTTGTTACTCAATAGCATCTTTATATTCTTAGTGGTTTTTTTGGAAGTTCATTGAGTCAATAAAATTGTTTTCTAAAAATATGATATTTATGAATCTAAAATATTTAAGAAAATTATTTTTTTTAAATATGATATTTATGAATTTAAAATATTTAATATTAATTAATTTTGTTATGTTTTTAAGTTTTGATTGAGACTATTGGTTTTATAATTTTGTGGATCATTACATCCAACTTGCATATCAATTTCATTAATGAATATGAAGTTATTTCAATATCATTGTAGTAATACAATTCCAATGATATTTTGTTACAATTAAATGTCAATTTCATTTAAGTAAACAAGTTTTCTCAATCTATTGTTTAAGCATTTAATTTGATTTCAGTAAGTTGTTTAGCAAACTCAATTTGCATATAAAATATTTATAACTACATGAGTGAAATCTTCTAAGCTTTATCCATCTTGATTGCTAAGCTTTTTATTTACTTGCTATTTGATATCATTATGATAATATTTAAACTCAATTATGTTTGATTGTAGCTATAGCTAAATATCAATTTAGTTCAACCATCTCAATTGGTGGAAATTTCATTTACTTGATATTCCTTGCCTTAAATTGTTCAAATTTATCATATAGCAAATAGCAAATTGATGGGAATTTAATTTACTTGATATTCCTTGCGTATTCCTTTTTATCATATAGCAAATAACAAGTGGATTCTTTTCAATTTACATCGAGTATTGTTCATATTGTTGATGGCCTAATTTCATCATTGTTAATTGCCTAACTAATCATCACAAGGGACATAACAGTAATCATAAGTATATAAGCAGGCCTTCTATATTTGATGGCCTAAGTAAACCAAACAAAAAAATCAAATTCATGTCTAACTAAACAGTACTATGACTTTTTAAAATAAAAAAATTAAATCAAACAAAAAAAATCAAATTCATGTCTAAATAAACCTAACTAAACAATAACGATGACTTTTTACAAAAAAAAATTATTATTAACTCCAACAAAACAATCGATAACTAGACTGTACATTCGATTAAAGACACGCATGCACAATGAGCAACAAAGTCCATGATATGTTCTCCTTCATTGGCACACCAAAATATTTGCTCACACATCAAACACTCATTTTCTTTGAAGGTTTACCGTTATAAACCCTAATTAAATCCTTCCACACTGCAAATAAGAATATTGCGACGTTAGTTAACAGTAACGATTACATGAGAATACCAAGGGGGTGCCTCCATACGTAACTCAGATATATCATTCAATCCGGCTGAGCGGTATCCTGATACATCGTTCAATCCGGCTCAGCCGTTCAGTCCGGATGCCACGGATGCTTTGCTCAGTTCAGTCCGGATGCCACGGATGCTTTGCTCAACCTGCTCGATTTTCTCTGAAAACCCTTCCTGCCTCTTTTATTACGGGACGGTTGAATGGACAGGGAAAGGGCTCTCCGTGCAACTTCTCCATGCCCAACGCTTGACTTGATTACCACCCTCGGCCTGCTAATTTGGTACCGCATTTGCTGCTCCCCTGTCATGTAGTCAGGATCAGATGAAGAGGAATCAGTCGGCCTCGGCGCCCTGTGGAGGCTGCATTTGAAAGCGCCAGGATGCGTGTGAGGTGCGCACACGCATTTTCTGAACCCCATGACAGGCAGAAAGACTTAGAAACAGCGCTGGAGAGGATTCGATCTCCGGACCGTGAGTAGCTGTATAGAGGGAGGAGATGGAGTCTGAGGATAGAGATTTGGGTTCATGGAGGGCCAGTCTCTACATAATGGGTTGCATCACTCGCAACGTGGGGGAACGTGGAGGTGGCGTGCATGACAGACTATTTCCTAGCCTCCTTGCACACACTTTAAAATGTGAGGTTTGTTAATGGGCTCTGTTATTGAAAGTTCGAAAATGGTATTGAGTAGCGGAGTAAGCTCACTCGAGAGCAATCAGATCTGTTTTTCATTTTAAAAAATGGATTTGAATTTGGTTAGATTTTCAGGGGTAGTTTGAGTTTTGCATGGATCAAAGTTCCATGCATACATGCATTTCAGAATCTTACTCTAGGGGTTTTGTTTCATTTTAAACCAATTCAGAAGATCAAAAAATCGATCAGAAAACCTGCAGGAGAGAATATTGCTCCAGAATAGCCCACTAATTGATCAGAAAAACCTGCAGGAGAGAAGATTGCTCTAGAGTAGCCCACTCCATTGAGTAGTCAGAATTGCTAAAATATTGGGAAAAAAAAAGTATAGCTACAAGATGTCAGTGAACACCAAAGTTTCCAACTGATTTTGGAAAAGCCTGAACTTTATTTCCATACTGATATTCAAAAGTGTGATTTAGCGGTAGATCATTGCCAGGTAATCAAGTATGCTATGCAGTATTAAATGTTGTTTTAGGTGGATTATAGGTAGTCTGATCTGAATTACATTGAATGCTACTGTAGGTGGATTATAGACCAACCGATCTGAAAGCAATTTAAATCCAATGACATATAATCCACCTGCGGCAACACTCAATGCTGTGTAGCAGACTGGATGTTGACCACCCATATCTGAATTGTATTGAATGTTGAAGCAGGGAGATTATAGACCATCGAATCTAAAAACAATTCAGATCCACCAACCTATAATCCACCTGCTACAACATTCAATACTGTATAACAAACTGAATATTAACCATTTGCAAACAACATCAAACTAATCTAATCAGCCGATGGTAAAAGGAATCCACGTTTTATTTATTGATATATTTTGTTGACAAATACTGTGTAATAATCATTCTCGTGTATTCCAATGACAAATACTGTCAAATAAAGGAAGATTCCAGCGTATTGATGGAGCGAATTATGGATGGGAAAGCTTTGATGCTCACCAGCCTCGTTGTCATTTCGTTAAAGGAGCATTGCACATTATTGATTAAGAGAAAGATTAACGGGGAAGGCTTCGATGCCTCACCACCAGATATATTTTAAAACAAAGGAAGCCATTCCCTCGAGAATGATTGATGGGAAAGCTTTCATGCCTCACCACACTCACTGGAAAGAGATTCTCAATGAATGATCTGAATGCGTGGTCAAAACTCAATATAAAGCAGGTGGAATATATAATTGTCGCTCCTCACTCACATGAACAGAAGACATGAATGCGTGGTCAAAACTCAAAGTATGTGAAGCAGGTTTTGATGTCATAAAGTATGGAATATATAATTGATTGCATCTGGGTTTTGTTGTCATGCTCTTAAATTGATTCATTTATGTGAGTCTCCATTGTTTCAATTATGTTTAGCTCATAGGGTGGGTTAGGAGAACAAAAAGTTTTGATTTCAATTATGTTTGATTCCGAGGGTGGGTTAAGAGAACTTTTTTTTTTTTTAATTATGCTTTCCTTATAAGGTGGGATAGGAGAACAAAAAGTTTTGATTTTCAAATCAAAACATTATGGCAATACTAATTATTCATTCTATCTAGGTTTTGATGTTACGCTTTTAAATCGGTTCATTTATATGTTTTTTATTGGTTGAATTATGTTTGTATGAAAGGGTGGGTTAGGAAAACAAAAAAAATTGATTTTCAAATCAAAAATCAAAATATTATAGCAACATTGGCTATTGATTTCATCTAGGTTTTGATGTTAGACTCTTAAATTGGTTTATTTATGTGAACTTTCATTGGTTCAATTATGTTTGCGACATTCTTTCTTGAATAGGGTATCCCATGAAATTAATGATTTGTACAACTAGATAAAAAAGGGCTTCCATAGACTTTTGAAGTTCTAAATTCTTCTTTTTGAGGCAATGAGGTCTCATTCTCCATTCCTTTGTTTTCAATGGTTTGTAGATGCTCACTTGTTCGAGCTTGCATACCTCCCTCTCTTCCTCCATTTCCCCTAGGTAGATTTCTAGTTGGGCCTTCCATCTAGTCAATTGAAGTGCAATGTAAGTGAGATTTCCATGGGTATATCTCAAGTCTTGATTATAGTGGTTAATAGTCTCTTTTATGGCCTTGACCTCCGTTGTTAATGCAGAACTGGAACCATGCAACACTTGGAATCCATTGAGACATAGTCTCACTAAGAGAAGAGAGGGTTCCCAAAGAGTTGACAAGATTTTCAAGGAAGGGCTATGAAGGTTTTGTAGGAGGTGAAGGGGAAGATTAAGGAAGTGGCATAAAGAAGACTAAGGTCGCTTGTCAAGTGGGGGTGGGAGGAGGCATCCTTCAAGAGCAGGTGGGATGCATACATTCACAAGGTTTGAGGGGGGTGGTGAAGTCCCACAATATATTGTCCAATTCTCATACCACACCTTAACATCATAGGCATGTCAACCTTAAGACTGTAAGCATATCCTTGGCAATATCCTTGGCAATGGTTTAGGGGATCATGGAATAATCTTGGTGATTGATACAAGTCCTTTTGGATTATGAATAGAGATCAGTCCTTCTCCTAATTCCACCCCAATGTTTTCCACAACGTTTGCTTCTCAATATTAGTGATGTTTGACATGAAAAAAATTGATGTTATTGATTTTTCTAAAGAGGGGAGAGGTTTTTTGGAGGGTTTTTTCTATACACGCCAAGGAAGAGTACGAGTTATGTTGGAGGGATAAGAAGTTGATGTGTGAGTCTCCAAGAATGATCCCTTGGTATACAACTAGGCTTTAGCCAGTTGATTAGTTAATTCTTTAAGAAAAATAAATTTTATGTTGTCCTTACCCCTTTCCCCCACACTTACTACCCCTATATTTGAATATTCCATTACTAATAGATAACTTTTAATATCTCAAGGTAACTCCATATAAAATTGATATATTTCAATAAGTAATAATTTTAGAATTTTAATTTTGCAAATTTTTTAGTTCACTATCTATATAGACGACATTAAAATACATACTCATCATAATTAAAAAAAAATAGTAATCAAAGGTGATTTCACACAAAATCTAAAATAAATGTTGTTGGAGTTTAGATTTTTATTTATTTATTATTAAATAGGTATATTGATAGGGTGGGAATGGTTTAATAATGGTTAAATATTATTGAATTAGAATTAGTATATGCCACTTGGATATGAGCCATAATGATGTGTTTTTTAGTTTGTGTTATCAACCTATGACAAGAAAAACTCAAAACACATGTTGACAAACTCATCATCTTAAATATTATTTGTTGAAATTAAGCTTCTTTTTTTAGTTAAAAAAATTCACTCAAGTTCATTTCTACCCCAAACTTCTTTTAATAATGGCAATTTGGCACTCTATAAGAAGAGGTCATAATAGAAGAAACTAATAAACTCTTATTTGAGTATGTTTGGGTTGCTACATACTATTTCCAAGTGAATCGTCTTTTAGGTGGATACTAGTAGCCTCCCACCTAATCTAACTGGCTTATTTTGTATGTTTTCATGTCAGCACATCTTGTTGTACTTCTAGGGTGGTTTTGGGGGCCTAACCAGTGTTATTTTTAAGTGCCACGATCTCTAAAAACCTTTCCAACAGACTATCACACACCTAAAACAGAGCTCATTTTAACTATTATATTTGATTAATAAAAATTAGTTTTGATTATATCTTTTTATATGTTTTCCGTGTCAATGATATCTTTCATTTTATTCTCAAGATATGATAATTTAAATTATCTTATGAGAGAAAAATACTGTCGTTTTAACTATTATATTTAATTAATAAAAATTAGTTTTGATTATATCTTTTGTCAATAATACAGCTTGAGTGGGCCTAATGGTTAAGAACATGTGTTTCTTATTAAGAGGTCACAAGTTCAAATCTATAGGGGGTAGGGTATGTATACCTTTGTAGACTATAATGCAATTTGTTGCACTCCTTGGAATACCTTAATCCCCTTGACATAAATCCTATTTTATTTTATAATTTATTGATTAAAATAAGCAAAAGCTGAGAGTTAGAGTTTCTTCTTAGAGTATATATAGGTGTTGGCTAAAAGTTTTACTTTTTGGGTGCTTTTTGTCTAAATTTGGCCATGTAAATTTGGACAAAATCGTTATGTTGTTATTTTTTGTTGTTTAAATTGCATTCAGCATGCTGAAAAATCCCTGAAACACTCAAATTATATAAACTTAACCACTCAAATCTGCAGAACCAACCATTCATCACCAAATTTAAAACAAAATCAAATAAAAAAATTACCAAAAAAACAACTAAAAAGTAGAACGTTTAGACTAAATTACTATTACAAAACTCTCTATACTAAATTATTACATGATTAAGTACCGTTTAGTAACATAAAAGGCAATACTCAAAATCATGTTCACAATCTCAGTCAAAATTCTTTAGTTCTTCTTCAGAAATCGACTGCCATGGAGACCCTGCTCAGCCTGCTTGGTTTTTTCTCGAAATTAGCTCTGCGTATTTTCTGAGAGTCAGAAGTACGGCTCGATGACAGAAGAGCCCTGCGTGCAACTTCTCCATGGACGGAAAAAACTTCCGATCTACGTAAACGCGACCGATCTAATCCCTCCTTCTTCATCATCCCTGATCTGCTACCACTCAGCTGAGGGCGTTTCAACCCCTGCTCGCATCCCGCCTCCGGCCCCGGAATTCTGGGCCTGTGGAGGCTGCATCTCATGGTAGGTGAGCACATGCATGCCGTTCTTGCCATGAATAATTTTTGTCCGGTCCTGCTTAAAAACTCGATAATCATCTGATACTACAACTATACCTATTTTATGCGGTTCGATCCCTAGACCTGTTGGAGCCCCTGGCTGAAACGAGAAAGCAAAGTGCGGATGTGTAGCGGAGTATTATGGCGGGATTATGAACTGTGAAAAGGCGTAAGGTCTAAGTCATCGAGTATCTATCCGCGTACAAATGGCTTGCACTCCACCGGCTTTCTGTAAAGCAGGAACGCGTAAGCGGGCCATGGCAGCCATTAATGGATGAATGAAGAAGGATCAGTTGTAAAGACTTCATCTCCAAGTTATTTCCAACTTGTAACATCGCCTTTGCTTTTTCTTTTTCATTTTTATAATTGAAGGGAATATTCGTCGATTGACATAGATATCACTAGATTGATTTTATTCCACCGTTTACCAGATGTAGAAAATAAAGAGGTTTACATTTTGTGTGATATTTTTTAAAGTGAAAAATTTGTGTGATATTTTTTAAGAGATTAAAGTGAGAAATTTTAATAGAGATCATGAAGTTAGTTTATTTCATTAGATTTGGTTACTTTCATTTTACATTTAGAAAATTGATGTCATATTAATTTTTTTTATTTTTAGTATTCTAAATCTGGTCAATAATATTTCTCAATCAACTTTGTTATATCTTTTACTAGATTTATTACATTGTTGAGTCTTAGTTTTTGATGGAAAAATTTAAATATGTAACAAACAAAACCCTAATGAAATTTTCAAACATAGTTAGAGTCTCACTATGATCCAAGATCCAAGTTTTATCCATGGTTAAACTTATCCCAAAAGGGTTTGTCCCATTCGAAACCAACTTAGATGCTCAAAAAAACATATCACAGTTTCAAATCAATTAGAATTCTAACTTTGTGAGTTATTGGATTCTAGCAAGTGAAAGGAACTTTGCTACATGTTTAACTAGTGTAGTCTTTGATATGCAAATCCAACTTTTCAATGATTATTGAATATGTTGTGTTTCTACCTCCCCATTTCCACATACTCAACATGACCTTTTCTCCTATGATTCGTTAGGTTGTTTTCATCTTCTTATCTCACATCTCAACCTGTGTGAGTTGTTTTTTAGTTGTGTTATTCTTGCTTCTCACGCCATACAATGTTATGCTTCAAGTGTTTTTGCACTTTTAAGTCCTCCTATCTACTGAAAGTGTCTATGTAGTATTGTTGCTTTCTTTTGATGTGTTTCCTTGAATTTTTCTTCCTATAGTATTGGCCTTTTTCTCTATTGAGCACCTTTCTTCTTCTATATCCCACTCTTCAAATCATTTTTTAGTATTTTTGGTTACATGTTTTCTTTCTCCTTTTCAATTTATCTTGGTTGATTTTCTCTGAGATCATGTTGTTGTCTCTCATTGCCATTTTCTATTTATATTGAATCAATTTTGTTAGTACCTCCAATTCTAATGGTTATAGTCTTATTTTAGCTAAAAGTCTCTTGTAAGGGTTGTTTCTTTTTACTCTTAGGTAGTTTGTTATTAGGTGTTTTGGCACTTACTTGCACTAGTTTCCTCTACTTTTGGAAATACTTGGTCCTCATACTTCACATCCATAAATAATTTATTTTTTTATTTTTTATGAGCATTTAAAGAGGGTGCACTTCATTTGCTAGCGTTGAACCTATGTTTTTGTATATCCATTTTGCAACAAAAATAATATTTTCCACCCTCTATGTGGTGTTTTCCTTGTCCATGCTTCTCAACTTAGCTTCCTATTGAAATCTAGTCCTAGATATTTATATGTTTGGGTTATCTATGATGGTTTGCCTATTACATTGGTTTTTAGTTTCTTTTTGAGTGAAAATGCTACTATCATAGTTTGCCTCATCTTCACATTCTTTCAAGATCCTCACAAAAAAGCTCTAAGGCCTCTAAGGGATTATGTAGATTGCATCATACCCCAATTGTTAATGTCACATCATCTACATACAACAAAATATTTATGGTAATCATTGTCATGTTCACCCCTTATTCACCTTCTTGTTTATCCATTATTTTTGCATATCTATATAAACACTGAATAGTGTGGGGGAGAGGGAGCTATCGTATTTCACCTAATGTCACTATTGAAGCTCTATGAAAGGCCCTCTATAGTTCTAATTTTAGCCTTTAGTTTCTCATATAACTTGTGTATTGTTGCTTTCTAACCATTCGGGACCTCAATTCCATTTACTTCTCCTAAAGTTTCTAGCCTAGGATGATGTTGAAGGCTTTTTTGAAATAAAATAAAAAACAACTCTATAGTTGTGTGTCTTTGTTGTCTCAAGTCTTTTTATTGTGTTAATAAGTGTTATGTAATGGTTGATGATGAATTGCGTTAGTTGAAAACCAACGTATCTTTTAACTCTTTTTTCATTTTCTTCGACGCAACTCATTTCTTTCCATAATCGCTCTTATAAACATTGCAAAACAAATTGGGTTGATTATGATATCTCAGTATTTTATTGAATTGTTTTTGTTTTCTTATTTTTTGTAAAATACATACTCAAGAGATATCCACCACATAAATCGGATTCTTCAGGGTTCAAGGCCAATACAACAATATTTTCATTAAAATATTAACATGTCACTTGCAAGAATTAACATGGATGGGAATAATAACACTCTTACTCTCAACCATCTAAACATGGATGAGATGCTCTTGTTTATGGGACAATAAACCCTTATGCCCCAAAAAACTATTATCATTATAATATATAATAAAAAAGAAAGATTAATAACCATTATCATTATAATATATAAAAAAAAGAAAGACTAATCACCATTATCATTATAATATATTATTGATGAATTCAAATTTCTATATTATTGGTAAATAAATGATCATTATAATAACATTGTTGATAAATTCAAATTGCTATATTGTTGGTAAAAAATATGATTGAAAATACTATTGGCTCTGTGAAACCCACCGCACATGGGACATAGACTTAAATATATTTCAAATACAAAGTTATAAAGTCTTTTAAGGAATGAGTACACATTAAGGTCTTAAAGATAGTTTTAGTGGAAATATCTCTCTTTTCTTCAAATTATAGGTAGTTAGATAAATTTAAGATTATTTAAGATTGATAAATTTTAAGATTTTAGACATTGATTTTTAAATGTCTCTATACAATTAAAGTATTGTTTTTTTAGATGGAACAACCCCTAACTTGAACCCACCATTATTGGATGCATAAAATCTTATCCCTACCATTATTGCATGCATAAACTCTTTTCCTTAACCTTTAAAAACGGTTAACACCAAAATTTTGGTATGGCATTAATGTACTTTGAAACCTAATTTATAATTTTAGGAGGTTGTGAAAGATTCACATATTAAAAAACTCAAATTCATATGACTTATTGACCCTAAATCTAGTGAACATCGTTATGTGATCCAATTTTTATGAGCAGAACAAAATGAATACAAATTATTATCAAAAGATGATTAACAAAGAATAACAGATATACAGTAAAATTGGTTTCTATTCAATAAGGAAATAAGCTGAAACTATAAAATGCAGCAGAAAACAAGCTTGCTCGAATGGTGGCAGCTTATCTCTGAGAAGAGACATGTCAGCTACGCTCATTCGTAAGAATCTCATTACAATGAGGCTTTGAAGGCCTTTTTACAATAAAAAGGAATGTCGAAAATCCTAGACATCCAAAAACCTAATCCTAGGAGATGAAGCACCAAAAGTCATGTGGGCCCCGTTTGGGTAGGTTAGTACATCAACTTCCCGGTGTCATAACTTTTGCATACGATATTCATTTTAGGCACACAATATCCCATTGGAAAGGTCTATCCAAGGACTACACATGTTTCCACCAAACTTAGACTTCACCTATAATCTAATTGTGGTGATCCCTAAAAACACTGTTTAGGGCCTCAAAATGACCCCAGAAAATGACCCCAGAAGTCAGGGACCTGAAAACTAGGAAAAAACTGCCAAAATGAGCCAGTTGGACATTATGAAAACTACCAAGTACTTATGGATGTCTATAGAGTTCATATAGAGTGATACTTTAGCTATTTAGAAAATGTAATCCTTCTCATGAATGGGCTACATGTATCGATATCGAAAAGAATGGAAGGTTGGACTAGAAGTATGTCATCAGTGACTATGAAAATATAACAAATGCACACATAGTCATGTGTGTTGTGCTCTCCAGGAGGGGGAAGGATTTCTTGTTGAGGAATCGCCAGGGAATTATGTGGGGTATGAGGTGAGGTATCATGGTGTTGATGTGTCAAAGAGGAAATAAGGGAATATGATGGTTCTTTCTTCCGTGGAGAGGATTTAGGGGAGCCTTGGGGGTTGTTGCAATGCTAGGGGATCTCATTGTGAGAAGAGACTCAAAAATATTACTAATATTGACCATGCGATGGGTTTGATACTCAATTATGAGTGGGAAAAGGTAAGTGAAGTGATCCAATTTCCTATAAAGTGTTGATAGGAAACTATTATGCAAGTTCATTGAGGTGGACACATAGTGAATAATGGAAGAACCTTGGTTAATGATCAATGTAATTTGGGATGTTGATTATGTAGAGGGTGTTGGAAGCATCATTTGACAATCGATAATCAATGTGTCTTGAAACTATGCAAGGTTGGGACAATGATGAGTGTAATGGATATATGCTGAACACATGGTGCAAGGGTGGTTTGTACGTAATTCTTTGTTGTACGTGGTGATTGACTCCTTTGAAGGTGTTGTAGAAGCATTAGTGACATGAGGTGTGGGAAATAGTGGTGCTACCTTTAGTGGTTGGATAAGGTTCCTTAGCTCAAGAAGCATGGGGAATATGTTTGTAGGATGTTTAAGGGAATCATATAGTGTATAGGGAGGAGGTACTCAAGGTGTGGTATGAGTAGTGCCCCTTGGTTTCTTCTTCTTTCCCCCATCTATGTAACCATGTTCTATTGGTATTGGGTTGACAAGCGTTGATATTGGTTGTAAAATAATTTGAGGCGTTTGTGTTGGTATTGGTACCATATATGGAGATTTGAGGTACCATGTAGGTATTCGTAACACGAGGTTTGTGAGAGTGAGTGTGGAAATCAACTGATACACCGTAACTCGATGTGGTGGGTAGAAAAACATGATTTGGGTGATGGGGTGGGAAATGGTTTTAATGGGAGGTGGTTGGTAATTTGTAGATGACAAGTTAAGGTCATATAAGGGGTAATATGGTTATACCATGATGGATGAAATGGTGCAAACTTGATAAAAATATGGGGCTGAAACAAAAGGTGGTTCACCCTAATAAGTGCCAAGGAGAAAGGAGTCTGGGTGAGGGGGTGGGAAATGGTTTGCATGGGAGGTGGTTGGTCATTTGTACATGAAAAATCAAGGAAAAATGAGGGTTAATATGTTTCTACCATGATGGATGTGATGGTGCACACTTGAGAAAAAATTGGGGGTGAAACAAAAGGTGCTTCACCTTGATAAGCGTTAAGGAGCGAGGAGTCTTTGAAGATACTTAGATGGGAATTCATGATGTGCCCCAATGAGGGGGGGATATTATCCAAGTTCATGGTTATGCATGGTTCATAGTGTGTTAGTTGGTCTAATGTAATGGCCTTCCCATTGTTAATAAATATCATAGTTCAAAACACAGGCGAAGAAACAACCTTCATCACATACATGTAACTATGTCCTATGAGGATGTTGTAGTCAAAGGGGATGTATATGACCTTAATATCGATCAAGAACATTTTTCCTGCTAGCTCTACGAGGATGTTTTAGAAAATGATCTTGGGTTGGGATGGGAAACCATTGTAGGCTTGAAGGGTGATAGTAGAAGGGGTCAACTCAAGGGAGTCTGGCATCTGCCAGATGTTATTGGACATTATGAAAGTATATGATCTCTCATATATAATGTATCAATGGATGGTAATTTTTATTTTATTTTTATCAAGATTTGAAATGCAACCAAGGATGGGAGTCTTATTTTCGAGTTATCCATATGGTTCGGGAGGATTTGTGATCGCTCAAAACTAAAAGTTTCAAATGATGAAACAAATTGTACCATTGTGTAGTGCTCGAAGAGACCTTTTCGACGGTGCAAATGGATTGTTAATATAACTTCGTATGACAAAGTTATCGTGTTCTGAAGTTGTTGAACAATAGTAAAAAAGTCAATAGGGACATGTGGTAGGTTGCAGAGTTGACATGTGGCATAATGCAACGATGAAAAATGTCAGAGTTCTATGTGGACAAGTGGCATGATTTTTTTATTTTTTGCTGACAAGTGGTAGGGTCCTATGGTTTCACGTGGGCCAATCCCATAATGACATGTGGATCAATCTAGTGGTGTCACGTGGCACCCAAGGATTGGTCAAAGGGACCAAGTTCAAAATGGTGGGTATATACCAGCGAGGAAATCGAACCCCTGATCTATTGAATGAGAGTCAAGCACCTTACCAATCGTGCTATAGTAGTGCTTGAATAAACATGTGTGTATTAATTTATTTTAAGTGGTATATTAAAATGCATAGACAAAGCACCAAATCATGGCATAACCCAGTACCTACGCCATTTATTCCACATAAATATATGTGGCATTGGAATAATACATGGGTAGATATTATATAGTGGATATAATATATTATTTGGATATACCATATCCATTAAAAGATCGGAAATTATATGCACAGGAGTTTATGGAATATTTAATTGCCATATGGCATTAGGAACAACAAAAGGGGAGATACCTATGGTTATGGTCAAACATACTCTATATCCATTTAAAAAAAACAAAGGCATGACCATATCTACAGTTTAGTGGGTTATATAATATTCTTAATATTTTGTGGGATACAACCTAAGTGGGTATAATGGTTAAGAACATGTGTTTCCTCCTAAGAGGTCACAAGTTCAAATCCAGAGAGGGGTAGGGTATGTATACTTCCGTAGACTTTACTAGTCAAAATCGATGGGCAGAGGGGGTCCCTTTACCCACAAACAAGGGGGTCTCATACACCAATTTGGTGTCTGGCTTGGCTATGACCTTAAAAATATATTATTATTATTATTATTATTAAGAAGTGGAATTAAAAGGTGGATTATTTGGGATATGGTTTAATTATATGGTTAATATTTTAACCATATTTAAATATATTTGAGATTTTCACTATATATGGTTAAACAAATATTCCAAATCTCATTAAAGTGGATCTAATCCCAATTAAGCTATGGATCCTTTGCTATTTAAGTAATGGAATTTTTCCATTGGAGGGTGCATTTTTGTGTGCATTTTTGGAGAGAATTGCTATGTAAATGCAGAGATATTTCTTGCGTAGAAGATTGGAGAAGTGGGTTTTAGCCAGAGCTTTGTTGGAGACATAATTTTATGCGGGTTGGGAGAAAAATTTGATTTAATTTTAGTATTTGACGTCATAATGAAGAGATCACTCACATTGGAAGCATACCCAGAGATGTATCCTAGGAGGGGTGAACACCATCAACAAATTGTGTTTTGTCTAATCTATATTCTCTATTATTATTCTTCATTTCACAATTCTAATCTATTTAATTATTTTCACAATTTTTAATGTTTTTGTATTTCACATTTAATATCCGAATGTAGTTAAAGTACATAAACTAACTTGAAAATCGATCAGTAATACCTTCGTTTTCAGATCACCATATCAAGGGTCAACTACTACCAATGATGATAACAAATATTTCCTTTGAGAAGGAAATGTTTGTAGGAACTCAAATGTGGACATGGATGTAGGGGATTGAGCCAAATAATCCATGATGTTGTAGCTATGAGAGGTCCTAGCATGAGGGTTATGAGAATTACACCTTAGAGATGCATTTGGTACTCTGGGAGTAGGGTCACCATTAGGACATGGGAAATTAAGGGTGAACTAGTTGGAAATGGCGTGACATATGATGTGGTCAAAGGAAATTTAGGAGGTATATTGTATCGATGGTTGTGATTTTGTATACAGATATGTTTCTAGTTCACGAAGATTCTACAAAAAAAAGGATCTCTGGGTTGAGATTTTCCTAGGGTTGGGTATTTTCGTGAAGGGTGGGTAGAGGGCCCAACTTCCTGTTAGGTAGTGGCGACTCCTTGTTGGGGGAAGGGGTTGTGTAGTAGTGCTCATTGTAGGGGTTAAGGGAAATTCTATTGAGGAGGGATGGTGCCCTGTGGGGTTGAGGGGACTTGGTTAGAAATATATTCCTTTATCCATTTAAAATCCACAATTTGGGGAAAATGGTGAGTATAGTGACCATACTTTCCACATAAGGTGTAGGGAAAATTTATTTGAATATTTGTATTCTTTCCCCATATATGGTAAGTGGTTGTTATTGTTGTTACCATTACTTTGATTCTAATTTCCAACAATAGTTTTTCTCCTAGTATTGGTGTTTTAATTTTTGTGGTTTCCCCTAGTCCCTGGTTCCCTTTCTGCTTTTTCTTTCCTATATTCTTCCCATTATTCTGTGGAGTAGCAACGATAACCAGGTTCAATTATTCAAAGGTTTGAGCTTGTTGAGTTGGTGAGGGTTGAATGACATTGACACCGACATGTTGTTGAGCCTATGGGGGTGTAACAATGGTTTTTGGAGGGCCATGAAATGGATATTATGTGTTATTTTGGGATGGGTTACCATACTAGGGGCATGAAGTGGATACCCCTCACTATATCTTCGACTATTTCAAGTGGGCCTCTGTACATGTGGGGTAACATGCATTCCTGGTGGAGGCATGGTGGTCATTGGGAATACCAAGTTGTGCCCCCTTTCCACTTGGGGAGGGGGATTTTAGGGAATAATGATAGACACATATGGAATTCCAATAATAGATTGATATGAGGGGGAACTCTCATATTGGTTTCCATAATGATTGGTACCATATGGGGGTGGTTTTCCATAAGGTGGGTTGAAATGATTCATGAACCCAATCAGTCCATTTGAGGAGTGAGACATCCTTGGTTTTGGTGGCTCAAAGGGTTGAGGATGAGGGGAATCTAGGAGGAATATGTATAAATAAATTGACTAATCATTTATGAGGTCAAATTATTGATATTTGAGCATATATTCTTCCTCACTTTGAAGCGTAGTGCTAACCACATATTTAGTGATCAAGGGAAAGAGATATTTAAAAAACCAATCCATGAGAAGTTTATCTTTGACTTCAATATTACACAAACCTCACTGTTGACACCACTCATGGATGTGAACCGCAATGTGTGCAAATGTATTTTGTTAGAATCAATGAGGATTCCAAGGCCTGTGTCATGGAGAACTTATAATTGGAAAAATGTTAGGAATTCATTTTCTAAGGACATGAAGGTAGCATGTGACCCAAATTTATCTTCAATGTACCACTTGGTGAATGGTCCACATAAGGTTTGTTGGAACAAGCATAATTAGACATAATCTTCTATGATGTTGTTAGATGAACACCATAAGTGGAAAATCATGATGTGGTTTGCTGGGTATTCACCTTGATTTCCTTGAAACTTTGGAATGTTAGAAGGAAGTTTGGTTGGAATTGGGGACCAAGTTGCAACATTCAAATTGGGATAATTAGTAAGGAAGATTCAATGAAACCATATACCATAAATTGGCCACAGTTGTGGTTGGCATGTTTTTTTGTGGATTACCATATTTTTTGATCGATGGCAGCTGGTTCTTGATGAGGAAGGGATGTCGGGTGGGTTGTTCTAAGAAGTTGGATCTAAAAAGGTTGATCCAAGTAGGTTTAAGCCAATTAATGATGTGTTAAAAGGTGAATGTTGGTGGGAAGGTTCAATTGGTGAAGAAGTAAAACTATGGAAACCTCCTGTAAGGTACCAGATGTAATATAATATGAAAAAACATGCATATTCAACATATATTAATGGAACAACAAAATGTTGAGAAGAGTAATTACCAGTGTTCACTTTCCTCTTCGAGGGGGAAACCTCCAACATAACAAAATCTATTACAATAATTCTCAAGAAAACATTTCTCATGCCTCCTACTCTTATTTACACTCAGTCTATCTTCTAAAGAACATTCTAGAGGAATATATTTCTAGAAGAAAAAGCTTCTATTAGGTATTCTTACATTGACTTATTCACATTTATTAAATAGACCTTATTAACTAATTGTTGAGACCTTTTAGTGATTTCTTTTTTTCCCTCCCACATTCTATTTTCCCACTTCTTCACTCCTTTTCTTTTCCCCCTTCTATACCTTCCTTTTTTCCAATTTCCTTTTATCCCTTATTTTTCCCTTTCTTTGTTACTATACTTAGCCATATTTCAATTCGTAGGTTCATGGGTTGTCTCATTTTCATTTCCATCCACTTACTCATATACAATTCTGTTTCAACACTTAGATTTTTTCTTCAAATTCACGGGTATGAGGGCTCAAACACCTGCTCTCCTTTTTCCGTGACCCTCACTTTGCACTTCAAGTTCCGTGATATACATTTTGACCATCACTTAACCTTTGGATTTGTCATGGGTTCTGGGCTCCAAATTATTCCATTTCTTAAAGTACACAAGTCCGACCGACCGATCCTCTACACTTAGTATATTTTTTATCATCTCTACAACTGTGGGTTGGAGGGTTCACAAAAATTCTATAATGAAGTTATCTCATACCCGTCCCTGCCATTATGTTTCTTTTCCCAATAAACATTAAGTAATGTTTAAATGTTAACAACTGTTGTGCAGGCCTCGAAAAGATCATCATTAATGGCGAAAGGCTCGAGGAATTTTTCATTAAATTCTCATTTAATCTTCATTTCCCAAGGGATTAAACTATCATTATCTTTCCGAAAAGGTTCATTTGAGGCCATTATCCAACTGAAGAAATAGTTCTGACAACTTAATGGAAGCATCAACTTGACAATAGTTCCGTGGTGACACTATGAATATTTTTGGTCACGAAGATCAAAACTTCGAGTGGTCGAGAGCATGCTGGTACTATTCCCCCCCTCTTACCACACATAAAAACATAAACATAATTTGGACATTTGGAATTGCCCGTGTTGGTTATTTTCCAGAGGTTTTCAATTATAATAATTTTTTTGCATGGTGTCTGGACAAGTAGATACCGAATCAAAGAATCATACAGCTCCAGGGACATTCTCCAATTTCTCTTTCACCTTAAGTCTTCTGCAAGATGTTAAAGATGCTAGAGAAGAATCTTACTTTCAAAGGTGAAGACTACATAGAATTCTTGAAGAAAAATAATAATGGGCTTGACCTTCTACCAGAGTATTTGGAGAATCCTTCATTTGCCCCAACATACATAACCATAATTCAAGTTGAATCCCTAAAGAATCCATACCGAGAAATTGCATGGCTATTCACCAGAGTAACAGGTCAAGAAAACACTACTTCTATATCTTCGATTATTTTATATATTATGTATATTACAGTCCAAGAAAAGGATATTTTTGATTGGGGAAAGATCATTTCTATTGAAATTGCTTCCCAATTGTTGCATTACAAAAGGGACAAAAAATTATTTATGACCTCTTATTTAATATTTTCTATCGTGCACTGTTGCCATTTCCATAATTTAACTATTAGTAAAAGGGTAAATTGTGAAGTAGACCTCATTACCTTTTGGTATTAGGAATTATGTTATGAACATAATATATAATAATAAAAATAAATAAATTATAATAGTTAATAAATAATTAATGAAGAGACACCTTCCCAATGAAAGGTCACGTCTCTTCATGGAAGGGCACCCATGCATGGTTATATAAGGCCCTCATTCTTATTGTATCTCATCCCATTCATATACATTATTATTTAATATATTATTCTTTATGGATTATAACCTGTTGTCCTACCTACATTGGGTATTTACCCGGTGAACCGGCTTGGTTCACCACAGTGGTATCAGAGCTTCGTCTCAATCTGGATTTTGGCCACAAACAAAGTTTCTCTAAATTTTTTGGTCCTTGGCCATTTG
>CBVK0102565267.1:4016-30679 GCA_900067695.1 Picea abies | reverse complement strand
CATTTATCTTTTGGGTTTAAAAATCAAAATAACAAGAGAGAATTAAATAACAGAATTAAAGAAACTAGAAATAAAGGAAACTTAATATTGGAAAGTATGGGACATAGGGTAAAAAGAAAAAAGGAAACAACATTTAGGAGTTACTAAAAATCAGCAACTTCGTTTTAGGAAAGTTATTAAAAGCATGAGAGGGGATCTAGGAACCCTAGGAGCAATTTAAGGAGTGATTTTTGGGGGAGTGAGGGAATTGAGACTTTTAAATATTAAAAAGAAATTAATTTTGGAGAACCATAGGGATGAGCGACACTTGGACGACAGAGAATGTTCTGAGGTTTGTCATTAAAAATTAATTAAATAATAATTTAGGAAAGTAGGTGGGTCTGAAATTTCTATAAGAGGAAGGGAAATTGGAGGAAGGGTGGATGAATGGTTAGCGTAACGTTACACTACCGAATTGTGGCTTGACAGATTGCTTGTGAGGATTTGATTTTATCTCAGCTGTGTTGGAGTGGTAGCTCAGCCATGGAGGTGAGTTGAGACGCTACTCTATCTCTGGTTCTTGTGTGGCCCCTTTGCGGCTCGGGGGGCTAAGGGGGAAGCAGAGTACCCCTGGCATTTGGCTGGGAGGTACCGGTGATCTTTCTGCGGTCGGCGAGCGGGAGAGGAAAGGAGAGCGGACGTGACACGGAGCGCAGGACGTCTCCGAAGCGGGCAAGTGGCTAAGGTATGATTTTAATTCTAGCAAAATTCTTTAGAAATGGTTAGTGTTAAATTGTTTCTAGCGATTCATTTGTTTCTGGCGATTCGTCTTGTTAATGGTTACTGGAAAAAAAAAAGAAATTGTTTATCTCAGGAATACCTCCTTTAATTCATTTTTACCTCTGGCAAATTGTCTATCATCTGGCGAATCAATTTAACCCAGCATTTCAATTTATTTCTGTCATATTCGTTACCTTTCGGCAATGCGTCGGGGTGTTATTGGCCTACGTTTTAACGGTTTCATGAACTGCATCCTTTTCATTTTGTTGGGCATTTTTCCACTGTGTATTGGGCGTTTTTAGTAACTGCAATCTATGGGAAAATATGAACGCCACTTGAAGCTCTATACTTTTCATTTTTATTTGTTTGGGGGTCTGCGTACTCGCCCAGACATCTTTGTTTTTCATTTTTTCTTCATTGGGGGTCTGCATTTTTTTTAAAAAATACTCTGCGTTCTTTAATGATCCGCATTCTAAAATGATGTTGGGAATTTTTCTAAATAATTTGCATTTTATTACCTTCCGTCTTACCCACTGTGGACTGCGAATTTATTGGCAAATGAAACCCTCATGAAATCTGGATGCGTTTCAAATCACTTGCATTTCAGATTAGTATTGAAGGTTTGCAAATTTAATGACCATGCAAACCTCATGCAATCTGAGTGCCTATCAATCCCTTTTAATTTTCGTTGATTACTGAAGGTCTGAGTTTTAATTGTCATTGCAAATCCCATGGCAGTCTAAACGCAAGTTCTGAGTCCCTCTACCTTCGTTTTTTTTTTCTTCTTCCTGGCAATTCGTGGTGCCTTTTGGCAGTTCGTTTCACCCTGGCAATGCATGTTAATGGGATTTTAAGTGAACTACGTTTAATGGCATCCTCTGAATGCATGTCTTGTGTTAAAAGGTTCGTGTTTTACCTTCTCCGTGTTCTCGGTCAGAGGGGGCATTAAGGTATGACAGTGTGTGTTTTAATTTATAACAATGCGTGTTCAATGCCTTCCAGTGTGCGTTTTTTATTTATCACAGAGGTGTTATCCTTTGGGGTCTGCGTCTTCATTTCTTACTGGGGAATTTATTTCTTGGGAGTTTCAGGTATGCATTTTTGGGTTACCTATTACTGTGCACTAATTAAAACTATTAAGTTAGTTCCGCAGATTATGCAATAGAATGTTGGTTCTGTACATCGACTTTCTTAAAATTATTGCTACCCTTAGTTATGGCCTGTTTATATTTGAAATGTGGCATTTCATTATTGTCATTTTTATTTACTGTCATTTAAATTTCTATTTTATATTGCCTTTCCTTTTTAAAGAAGAAAATTTACTCGGATTAATATAATGTATAGATTCTTTTACTATGCGGTTGACCTGCTGTTGGTATGTGCAAAACAATGCTGGTAAATAACACAGTCATATTCCACAGTCATATCCTTTTATGGTTGTCAGCACTTGAGTATAGATATTAATCTCTATTACATGGTAGAAATATGGAATGTTCATGTGGTTTTGGAACTCTGTGGATACATTGGATTTCTCTGAAAACTGTAGGTTTTAAATGGTCAAATGCTTTTCAGGCTAATTGTTACACATACCATTATTCATATTGATAATAACTTGCAAAGGTCGACTAAGATTTATTGGTTCTTCATGGTAACTTGGCACCTAATTCTATTGGATATCACTCCTTAACACAGTCTCATGCACCTGAAACTCAAACTCACGGTTGAACAATATAATTATGGTGTGAGTTTTGGTTATGATCTGCTCTAAAAATTTTAAGTGAAACAATATAATTATGGTCTGAGTTTTGGTTATGATCTACTCAGTAAATATTTTTAGCATAACAATATAATTATTGTCTGAGTTGGGGTTATGATATGTTCATTAAAAATATTTTTCAATGTATCTCCATTAGGGACCAATAATTTAATTATGAGGTTATTTGTGTCCTTCTTAAATGACTGAGTTTTGGTTATGATCTGCTCATTAAATATTTTTAGCATAACAATATAATTATTGTCTGAGTTGGGGTTATGATACGTTCATTAAATATATTTTTCAACGTATCTCCATTAGGGACCAATAATTTAATTATGAGGTTATTTGTGTCTTTCTTAAATGAGGATACCTTATAAGTGACCTTTTGAATATCCTAATATAGTGTCCCTTGTTAAAATATTGTTATTTAAATAAGGCCATTTAAATATTGTAATTGCTATATCTTGTCTTTAGTAAATATGATGGTTATTTAATATTCAATTATGCTGATAAATGTATTTCTATAGGTGAAGGATAAATGTTATGGCATACCGATGTTAGGGAAATATTGTTTATAAACTCATAACATTATGATCAATAATGTTGTAATTAGTTAAGCATGTTACCTATGCATTGAACCTTTACATTCACCGTAAGATTTCACCATTGCAGCCAATTAGTGGCTAGCTGATTGAACTTAGAAGTAGGGGGCAGATTGAGAGATCATTTCATGATAGCTTTATGGAAGAAACCTTTTACTTATGTAGTTAGTATTCAATATTAAGCAAGCTTTTAATTCAGATAATGTTTAATTGAGGTTTTTACTAGCTATAAAAGTAGATGCAATTAGACAAAATGGATGTATATTGATTCTATATGGAAGTCATGCACTTTAAGTTTAATAAGTTTAAAGGGTAGTTTATGCATTAAATTGTGGTTCTAAATTTTCTAGCTATTAGATGTGTATTGAGTTTATGCATTAGATGTATTTCTAGCTAGCGGTACTTACAAGTAGTAATGTATCAGAAATTAATGTTTGGTTGAGTCGTGGATAATGCCTCGACATTGTTGGTAGGTTGTTGTCAAGGTTCCTTTGGATTGCGCTTTCCGGAGGGGTCATGGATTTCTTTACGTATTATGGTACTTGGTTGTCTTGCATTGCTTGGTCTGCTTGTGTCGGACAGGATGTAGACACCTCCATGTTCCTCAGAACAGTCGCCAACCCTGAGACCTTAAATGGTTAAAATCGATGGGAACCTAGGCTTGAGCATTGATTATGTGTCTTGGAGGTCCTAACCTTGCAGGGTAGGATGGGTGGATGGTCAGTTTTACTTTTTTCGTGGTTGCGTCTTGTTGGTCATCGAGTGGCTACGTAGAGTCAAGTGTGTTGTTACTTCTACATGCGCGCACACACCTTAAACACAAAAAAAAAATTGCACCTTTTATTAGAGTTGTTGTCTTAACGGATTAAGGTCTTTACATATGGTATCAGAGTGGGTTCGACCCGCGACTTGGGATTCGCTACGGGTTCCATTGACATGATTATGTTTGATTATTCTGTCGCTGATCAAGTTGATTGTGTGTGTGCAGGTAATCATGGTTAGAGGATGCCATGGAGGCAGACGACGGGGTGCTAGGGGAGGAGGCGTGACACCTCCAGCAACATCCACACCTGAGGGGTCTAACCCCCAGGGAGGCGATCAGGTCCTTGGATAGGAGAAGATCACAGTTGCCGATGTTGTGGGGATGATGAGATATTTCCAGCGCATGTCCAAGGCACTGATCAGCAAATTGGATAGAGATGAGGCCAGGGTGCTGGCACCTGCTGAGGTTCCGCCGCACACACCGGCCGTTACTGGTAGCATTCACCGTGAACTCGAGAAGGTGAAATTTCCCAAGTTCTTTAGTGCCTCGAACGACGCAGCCACTGAGGCATAGTTGGAGAATATGGCGATGTGCTTCGCACTTCGCGATTATACCTCCAACATGAAGGTCCGCATGGCAGTCTTCCAAATAAAGGGGACGCTCTTCTATGGTGGAAGACACTCCTACCACAGTTGAACATGGCCGTCGAGGACATGTCATGGGAACTATTCGAGGAACGGTTCCGAGAGAGGTATCTTTCTGAGGAATTCATTGAGCGTCAGCTCAATGAGTTCCACGCCTTACGACAGGGAGGTCATACGGTGCCCGAGTATGAGGCACATTTTATGGAGCTTCTCTGGTATGCTCCGCATCTGAACACTAAGAAGCTCAAGGTCAACAAGTTCATGTTTGGCCTTAACGACAGCCTACATGCAAAGGTTAGAATTTTGATGCCTCAAACCTTGCACGACGCTGTCCAAAAGGCCCTCATAGCAGAGGAGGAGCTTATCAGCGGGGGTCAGACTAGGACTCCATCGAGACCAGTAGGGCAGGGTTCCGCTGGTACACCGTAGCATCAAACATCGATGAGACATATGCCAGGATATCATGGATTCCAGAGGGGATCCACGTTCACTACACTTCGACGACCGCCACCTCAGTAGCGAACACCTTACCGAGGACCACAACAGCAATAGCAGCATCACCCGCAACAACAACATTTTAGACCTGTTCAGCAGAACAGACTAGGGTTTCAGGCCGGTGGGCAGTCATCTTCTACTTCGGGCACCAGGACTACTGGGCCGAAGAAGGGGTGTTAGACGTGTGGGGAGCCACACTACCAGCGTGATTTTCCTGTGGAGAGGACCAGAGCGTCCGGATCATCCAGACCGGCTACAGTGGGAGATATGGGCAAGGCCCATTGGATTCATGCAGCGGTGAATAACCGCCAGGCAGAGCACCAGTCGATAGTGCTCGAGACGACAGGTATTGTCGCTGACCAAACCCTTAGTATTTTGATAGACCCAGGTGCTACTGAGAGTTTCATTTCTAGTGCAGCGCTAAAAAGGATTAAGGTCAAGGCAGTCGAACAGGATGAGTTTAGCTTCGTCGAGATGGCTTCAGGAGCCAAACAGAAGGTCAGAGGAAGGGTTACGGGCTGCGCCCTTAACTTGGGAGAGTTTGTCACGAGGTTCAACTTATACATCATGATCTTAGGATCTTATGACGTCGTGATCGGCATGGATTGGTTGGAATCGCATGAGGTGATAATGAACTGTAAGACGAAATGGTTGAGCTTAGTCGATGATGAAGGACAGAGATGTGTGATAGTAGGACGGAACTAGGGAGTATCCCTGAGGTTTGTCTCTTCCTTATAGTTACGAAAGAGTATGCGCAAGGGGTGCAAGCTTTATGCGATCCTTTCACTAAACGAAAAGGGAGTAGCAGAAGGTCTAGAACACCTTCCGGTGGTGAAGGAGTTTGCGGACGTATTTCCAGAGGAGTTGTCTGGGATGCCGCCGGAAAGAGAATTGGAGTTTACTATAGACCTAAAACCGGGGACTGAACCGATAGTAAGAATGCCTTATCGGATGTCAACCCCGGAGTTGCAAGAGTTAAAAATGCAACTGAAAGAGTTGTTGGACCTGGGATTGATACGTCCTAGTGTGTCACCGTGGGGTGCACCAGTTATTTTCATTCGGAAGAAGGATGGATCGTGAAGGCTTTGCATTGACTATCGTCAACTAAACAAGGCTACGATCAAGAATCAATACCCCTTACCAAGAATTGACGATCTGTTTGATCAAATCAAGGGGGCGACGGTGTTCTCTAAGATCGATTTGAGATCAGGGTATCACCAGTTACGGATCAAGGAGGATGACATCCCTAAGACCGCTTTTAAGACAAGATTTGGACATTACGAATTTACTATTTTACCGTTTGGACTGACAAACGCCCCAGGGGTATTTATGAGCTTGATGAACGGGGTGTTCTGCGAGTACTTGGACAAGTTTGTCCAAGTTTTCATTAACGATATTCTGATTTACTCTCGGACAACGGAGGAGCATGACCAACACTTGCGCTTGGTACTACAATGTTTACGAGAACACAAATTATTTGGGAAGCTATCCAAATGCTCTTTTTATCTTTTTACTTAGGGCATGTCATCTCCGTCGAAGGTATCTCCGTGGATCCAGCCAAGGTTGAGGCTATTATGGAATGGCCTGCGCCGATGAATGTCACAGAAGTGCATAGTTTTATGGGTTTAGCCAGATACTATCGACGGTTTTTCAAGGGGTTTTCGAAGATAGCAAGTTCGATCACGGAATTGTAGAAGAAATACAAGAAGTTTGTTTGGACTGAGAAATGCGCAGAAGCATTTCGAAGGCTCAAGGAGTTGTTGACAACAGCGCCGACATTAAAAGTCCCTGACATGGATGCAGACTTCTTGGTATGCACTGATGCATCCAAGGAAGGTTTAGGTGGAGTCTTGATGCAAGACGAACGAGTGATTGCTTACATTTCGAGGAAATTAAGAAGGCATGAGAAAAACTACGCGACGCATTATTTGGAGTTATTAGCCATCGTATATGCCTTAAAGGTATGGAGACACTACCTGGTTGGAAGAAAATTTGAATTAAGGACTAATCATTGTGGATTACAACACATTTTTACGCAAAGCGACCTAAACGTGCGACAACGACGTTGGTCGGAATTGCTTAGCGAATACGACTTCGAGATTACTTACATAAGGGGAACAGTGAACTGAGTGGCAGATGCTTTGAGTCAGAGGCCACACATATTTTCGGTGTTGCCTCTTCAAATGAATCTACGTGAGAAGATTCTCACCTTACAGCGTGACGATGATTGGTACAAAGAAGTCGAGGGTTTTATCGAAAAAAACACTATGATGGTACCACGATTTGAGGGATATTCATTTGATAGTGATGGTTTATTGAGGTTTAGAGGTCGGATTTACGTACCGCCAAACGACGAGTTGAGGATGTTGATCCTCAGCGAGGCTGATAGAGTAGTTTACATGGCTCATCCGGGAGTTACGAAGATGAGGGAAGACCTTAAGCCCTTGTTCTTCTGGAAAGGAATGAAGGCTGACATAGTCAACTTTGTGGCTAGATGTCTCCAGTGTCAGCAGGTAAAAGCTGAACATAGACACCCGGCGGGATTACTTCAACCACATGCCATTCCAGAATCGAAATGGGAAGTCATTTCGATGGATTTTATTGTTGGATTTCCACTGATGGCAAGGAGACATGACTCAATTTTTGTAGTAGTAGAAACTCTGACAAAGAGTGCTCACTTTATTCCAGTGCATACGACGTATCAGGCACCTGACATAGTGAGAATTTTCATCAGTGAGATTGTGAGGCTGCATGGCATGCCTAAGAATATTATATCCGATCGAGGATCGGTGTTTACCAGATGATTTTTGATGAGTTTCCAAGAGGCCTTGGGAAACCAAATTAATTCTAGTACTGCTTATCACCCAGAGATAGACAGATAGACAGAACATACGAACCAAACCTTGGAAGACATTTTGCGCATGTACGTGATGGACCAACAAAAGCATTGGGAGGAATTATTGCCTCTCGTAGAGTTCGCTTACAACAACAGTTACCAGAGCACCATTAAGATGGCGCGTTTTGAGTTTCTTTATGGGCGACCGTGTCGGACGCCCTTGAATCGGCTTGAGGATAGGGTCCTGGTGGGACCAGAAGCGATCCAAGAAATGGAAGAGCAAATGAAAACCATAAGACAAAGGAAAAAAGAAGCGCAGGATTGACAGAAGAGTTATGCCGATGCGCACCGAGTCGACCGTAGTTACGAGGTCGGTGGTTGAGTCTTCTTACGGGTTAAACCACATAAGAGTTCGATCAAGTTTGGAAAGGGAGCTAAACTCTCTCCTAGGTTCATGGGACCTTTCGAGATTGTGGAGAGAAAGGGGCCCGTGGCCTATTGACTAGCCTTGCCTGATTCTTTGAGGCATATGAACGATGTTTTTCATGTATCTGTTTTGAGACATTATGTTAGTGATCCTACACACATGATTGACATGAGTTCCTTGCAGGTATCGGACAAGGGAGCGCTCACGGCTGAGCCAGTCCACATTTTAGATCAGCGCATTCGACAGTTATGATGTCGAATGGTAGATCAGGTCAAGGTCCAGTGGGACAGTTATAGTCTGCACTTGGCGACCTGGGAGGATGCATATGATATGCGCCAGCAGTTTCCATTTTTGTTTGATAGATAGACTTATGATATTGTGGTATTTATAATATTATGGTACATTTATTTCGGCATTTATACTGAGAAACTTCGGGACAAAGTTTAGATCAAGAGGGGGTGTATGTAACATCTCGCTCTGGCGCACTTACCAAACTTATTCTTTGAGAACACTTGCTTGCAAATGATCTAGATTTTTATGATGATAAAACTTTTTCCTTCATTATGATGCATTAAGTTATATGACAGGATGTTTTTACTACCTTGATGAAAACAGGTGCTGCTGACTTAGTTTCATTGAGTGTGTAGGGTTTCGGACCCTTAGGATGCAGAGGCATCGGTGGAACTCCCTTGGACTCTCGATTGAGTTAGGGAGTGGGCTATTTGGGTTGTTTCATTTACGGTGATATTGTTTTGTTTTGATGATAATGATATGTTGTTGACATGATCTGACATGATGGTTGATGATGCAGGCTGATGATAGCTTCCTGACCAAGACTCACATATGGAGTAAAGGGGCCACACATGATTTCCAGAGAGGTTGAGGGAGAGGTGTGGACAACAGCCCTGCCACAGCCTACTAGCACTCCCGTCGTGGCTCGAACTGTAGGTTAACGACTACCTAGGTCGAGAGGATCCACGATGCCATGAGGGCAGACTGCGATAGTCGCTCATGATGATTCTAAGGGGCACGCAATAAGGCAGGGGCCTTATTCCTTAGATCCCTTAGTCTCCCACAAGTTCACCTGGCGGAGTGTTGACTCCAGGGGTTATAGATTCTACCAATCCGTCAAGTCAGTGAGTGGCACCCTTGGAGCACGTGGTGCGTCCTGAAGGGCACGTCGTGCAAAGAAATGCAAGTCAGTGAGTGGCACCCTTGGAGCACGTGGTGCATCCTGAAGGGCACGTCACGCAACAGAATCAAACGAGGCGAGTGGCACCCTTGGAGCATGTAGTGCGTCTTGAATGGCACGTCGCATTGATGATGATGATGAGACAACCTACATGACCCTAAGACCTTAATGCCTAATAAAATTCTTAAAAACGAATCCCCTAATTAAAGTGTCACCCTGTTCAAATCTAAACCTAAATTAAAACACCTCTAAGATAAAATTTTGACAAGCCCTAAGAAAAGATCCTACAAAATAAACCTAGGGCATAAACTAAAACCCTCCTAGGTGTTAATTAAAGTCTTCTTAAAAGTAAAGGGGGTAAAGTAATGAGGGAATTAAATTAAGTGAAACCCATGGCTTTTAAATGATAAAGAAGAAATAAAATTTATTAAAGTGTGATAGTATAAAAGCTAGGAATTTAAAAAATATATATATATTGAAAAGATTAAAAACCGCATTTATCTTTTGGGTTTAAAAATCAAAATAACAAGAGAGAATTAAATAATAGAATTAAAGAAACTAGAAATAAAGGAAACATAATATTGGAAAGTATGGGACATAGGGTAAAAAGCAAAAAGGAATCAACATTTAGGAGTTACTAAAAATCAGCAACTTCGTTTTAGGAAAGTTATTAAAAGCATGAGAGGGGATCTAGGAACCCTAGGAGTAATTTAAGGAGCAATTTTTGGGGGAGTGAGGGAATTGAGTCTTTTAATTATTAAAAATAAATTAATTTTGGAGAACCGTAGGGATGAGCGACACTTGGACAGCAGAGAATGTTCTAAGGTTTTCCATTAAAAATTAATTAAATAATAATTTAGGAAAGTAGGTGGGTCTGAAATTTCTATAAGAGGAAGGGAAATTGGAGGAAGGAGGGATGAACGGTTAGCGTAACGTTACACTGCCGAATTGTGGCTTGACGGATTTCTTGTGAGGAGTTGGGTTTATCTAAGTTGTGTTGGAGTGGTAGCTCAGCTATGGAGGCGAGTTGAGACGCTAGTCTATCTTTGGTTCTTGTGTGGCCCCTTTGCTGCTCGGGGGGCTAAGGGGGAAGCAGAGTACCCCTGGCGTTTGGCTGGGAGGTACCGGTGAGATTTCTACGGTCAGCGAGTGAGAGAGGCAAGGAGAGAGGACGCGACACGGAGCACAGCACGTCTCCGAAGCGGGCGAGTGGCTAAGGTATGATTTTAATTCTTGCAAAATTATTTAGAAATGGTTAGTGTTAAATTGTTTCTGGCGATTCGTCTTGTTTCTGGCGATTTGTCTTGTTAATGGTTACTAGAAAAAAAAAAGAAATTGTTTATCTCGGGAATACCTCCTTTAATTCATTTTGACCTCTGGAAAATTGTCTATCATCTGGCGAATCAATTTAACCCAGCATTTCAATTTATTTATGTCATATTCGTTACCTTCCGGCAATGCGTCGGGGCGTTATTAGTCTGCGTTTTAATGGTTTCATGAACTGCATCTTTTTCATTTTGTTGGGTTTTTCGCCACTGTGTATTGGGAGTTTTTAGTAACTGTAATCTATGGGAAAATCTGAACGCCACTTGAAGCTCTGTACTTTTCATTTTTATTTATTTGGGGGTCTGCGTACTCGCCCAAACATCTTTGTTTTTCGTTTTTTCTTCATTGGGGTCTGCATTTGTTTTTAAAAATACTCTGCGTTCTTTAATGATCCGCGTTCTAAAATGCTGTTGGGCGTTTTTCTAAATAATTTGCATTTTATTACCTTCCGTCTTACCCACTGTGGAATGCGAATTTATTGGCAAATGCAACCCTCATGAAATTTGGATGCGTTTCAAATCGCTTGCATTTTAGATTAGTATTGAAGGTCTGCAAATTTAATGACCATGCAAACCTCATGCAATCTGAATGCCTATCAATCCCTTTTCATTTCCAATGATTACTGAAGGTCTGCGTGTTAATTGTCATTGCAAATCCCATGGCAGTCTGAACGCAAGTTCTCAGTCCCTCTACCTTCGTTTTTTTTTTCTTCTTCCTGGCAATTCGTGGTGCCTTCTAGCAGTTTGTTTCACCCTGGCAACGCATGTTAATGGGATTTTAAGTGAACTACATTTAATGGCATCCTCTGAATGTGTGGCCTGTGTTAAAAGGTTCATGTTTTACCTTCTCTGCGTTCTTGGTCAGAGGGGGCATTAAGGTATGACAGTGTGTGTTTTAATTTATAACAATGTGTGTTCAATGTCTTCCAGTGTGCATTTTTGATTTATCACATAGGTGCTATCCTTTGGGGTCTACGTCTTCATTTCTTACTGGGGCATTTATTTCGTGGGATTTTTGGGTATGCTTTGTTGGGTTACCTGTTACTGTGCGCTAATTAAAACTATTAAGTTAGTTCCGCAGATTATGCAATAGAATGTTGGTTCTACACATCGACTTTCTTAAAATTATTGCTACCCTTAGTTATGGCCTATTTATATTTGAAATGTGGCATTTCATTATTGTCATTTTTATTTACTGTCATTTAAATTGCTATTTTATATTGCCTTTCCTTTTTAAAGAAGAAAATTTACTCGGATTAATATAATGTATAGATTCTTTTACTATGCGGTTGACCTGCTGTTGGTATGCACAAAACAGTGCTGGTAAGTAACACAGTCATATTCCACAGTCATATCCTTTTATGGTTGTCAGCACTTGAGGATATATCTTAATCTCTATTACATGGTAGAAATCTGGAACGCTCATGTGGTTTTGGAACTCTGTGGATACATTGGATTTCTCTGAAAACTGTAGGTTTTAAATGGTCAAATGCTTTTTAGGCTAATTGTTACACATACCATTATTCATGTTGATAATAACTTGCAAAGGTCAACTAAGATTTATTGGTTCTTCATGGTAACTTGGCACCTAATTGTATTGGATATCACTCCTTAACACAGTCTCATGCACCTGAAACTCAAACTCACGGTTGAACAATATAATTATGGTGTGAGTTTTGGTTATGATCTGCTCTAAAAATTTTAAGTGAAACAATATAATTATGGTCTGAGTTTTGGTTATGATCTACTCAGTAAATATTTTTAGCATAACAATATAATTATTGTCTGAGTTGGGGTTATGATATGTTCATTAAAAATATTTTTCAATGTATCTCCATTAGGGACCAATAATTTAATTATGAGGTTATTTGTGTCCTTCTTAAATGAGGATACCTTAGAAGTGACCTTTTGAATATCCTTATATAGTGTCCCTTGTTAAAATACTATTATTTAAATAAGGCCATTTAAATATTGTAATTGATATATCTTGTCTTTAGTAAATATGATGGTTATTGAATATTCAATTATGCTGATAAATGTATTGCTATAGGTGAACGATAAATGTTATGGCATACCGATGTCAGGGAAATATTGTTTATAAACTCATAACATTATGATCAATAATGTTGTAATTAGTTAAGCATGTTACCTATGCATTGAACCCTTACATTCACCATAAGATTTCACCATTGCAGCCAATTAGTGGCTAGTTGATTGAACTTAGAAGTAGGGGGCAGATTGAGAGATCATTTCATGATAGCCTTATTGAAGCAACCTTTTACTTATGTAGTTAGTATTCAATATTAAGCAAGATTTTAATTTAGATATTGTTTAATTGAGGTTTTTACTAGCTATGGAAGTAGATGCAATTAGACGAAATGGATGTATATTGATTCTATATGGAAGTCATGCACTTTAAGTTTAATAAGTTTAAAGGGTAGTTTATGCATTAAATTGTGGTTCTAAATTTTCTAGATATTAGATGTGTATTGAGTTTATGCATTAGATGTATTTCTAGCTAGCGGTACTTACAAGTAGTAATGGATCAGAAATTAATGTTTGGTTGAGTTTTGGATAATGCCTCGACATTGTTGGTAGGTTGTTGTCAAGGTTCCTTTGGATTGTGCTTTCCGGAGGGGTAATGGATTTCTTTACGTATTATGGTACTTGGTTGTCTTGCATTGCTTGGTCTGTTTGTGTTGGGCGGGATGTAGACACCTCCATGTTCCTCAGAACAGTCGCCAGCCCTGAGACCTTAAATGGTTAAAATCGATGGGAACCTGGGCTTGAGTGTTGATTATGTGTCTTGGAGGTCCTATCCTTGCAGGGTAGGACGGGCGGATGGTCAGTTTTACTTTTTTCGTGGTTGCGTCTTGTTGGTCATCGAGTGGCTACGTAGAGTCAAGTGTGTTGTTACTTCTACACGCGAGCACACACCTTAAACACAAAAAAAAAAAATTGCACCTGTTATCAGAGTTGTTGTCTTAACGGATTAAGGTCTTTACAATAAATTGTAATTAATTATTATGATTGTTGGGCACAGACCTAATTTGACCCACCTAACTATTTGACTATGACACTTGTATGTAAACAAAATATTTTTTTAATTATTGTAGGAGGACAAATGGAACAACCATGTTAAATTTAGTTGACCATGACTTCATGTGTGGGGAACATGTTGGAACTACCTCTCGGTTGATTGTTACAAGTGGAAAATCAAGGATTTGTCCATTGGTAGCCCCTGAAAATCAGGGATTTAGAAAGCTGCGAAAATTCCCAAGGAAGGGAAAAGACTTAGGCAAAAATATAGTTTTGGTTAAATAGCATATTTGAGGAGACAGGATGCTGCCTAGTATGCTGGGAAACGAAAATGTTGTATATTTTTTATTATGAGCACTGAATATTTAGTGTGAGGCAAGGAGAGGACTACAAATAGAGGAAACTTTGTTGAAGAGGATATTTCAAGTTCTCCCTCATGGATTCATGGTCAGGCTAGGCGGTGAATTGGACAAGTAACTTGGATTTTCAGCTCTACGGTTGGGAGGAAGGTGGTTTCTGCCTTTGTCTTCCTGCAAACTGGTTCAGATATGTTAAATCTTCTCCTTCTTTGTTTGAATGATTTTGTGTATCCGATATAATTCCTCTGTTTTTGTTAAGTTGAAATAATATTTCATGTGTGACATTTGTTCGTTGTATGAAGTTTATGATCAAAGACCAAATTCCGTAATGGTTCCTTCTGAAACTAAAATTGTAGGAAAAATGATCTATGTATAATGAATTTGAAAGAACATGTCCATCTATAAGTGTATGTTTATTTCTGTGATTAAAATTCTGGGTAGAATTATTTATGAACGAACAAAATTGAAAGGAACAGATCTATCTATAGGTATATTTTGACTTTTGCAATTGAAGTACTAGGCAGATCTATCTATGAATGATTGAAGTGGAACAAGTCGGTACATATAGTAAATATAGAATTATACACACACACACACACACACGGTATATAGATACCATTGCAGTTAGTGCCATGTACAAACTTTATTAAAAGAAATTTAATGACTGAAATAGAAAACCCACACAAAGATTTATGTCATAATATTTGAACAAACAAACAATACTAACAAGCAATCCACTACCTCTCGTTTGAAGAAATTACTAAATAAGAGATTGAGACTCCTCTTTAAATTTTGTTTATAATACCAAATAAAACTTCATAAGTTTCACTGCCCTATTATGAGGTATTACAGAAGTAGAATGATCCATAAGCATAAGGATTTGGAGACATTTATTCAGGTCCTTTACCGATAAAATAAATTATACTTTGCTTTCCATTCACACAGAATAAAAGAATCCCAACTGAGAAATACTCCTGGCATGAAGAAATCTACAATTTAATAAATGATGAATATACATGTGAAATTGTTCATTCAGGGTTCGTGATAGGGGATGATATAAAAATGGAAATATATTTGTATAGTTATGTATTTACATTAAGAAACGGTAAAATCCTACCAGTATTTTTGAAACCCCCCCTTACACAGTCTAAAAGACAATATTTATACAGGAATGTAGATATAATTATAACATTGCATTTATGGATAAGCATTCTGAAATTTAAACCATGGAAGCGTAACCTTACTCTACCCTTATTTTGACAATGCATATCATCGTTAGCTACTCCTGTTGGGTCCAATCTAACTTTTATCAATTCAGAGTAAAACATACCGACAATAACATAGGAGATTTCAAAATTAAATAAAGCGATACATTGTGATCCAAGATTCAAAATTTAAAGAAGGGCCTTTATCAAAAAACAATAATATCAGTAATTAACTTCAGAATAGGGAGAAACCCAAATGATGAGGAGAAACGACTTAATTCAATATTCATTTACATACTTTAATTGTAAAGGATGATCCTATAGATGATTTGTTGAAAGAATCTGATCTAGGTGGATATTGGTGGCCACCCACCTATTCCACTTAGACCCACACCATTGTTTCTTTCATTTTTTCAGTTTCCTTATTTGTAGCACAATTTACTATTTTTAGCAGTTCTTCGGGTCCTGAAATTCCAGAGCTATTTTGAGGCCCTAAATGACGTTTTTTGGGCATGAATGCTCCAACGAATATGAATTCATTCTAGACTCAATATTTGTTGTCAGCAAGGTAGTTCTCAAATAGATCTTTCTAACGATGTATCATGTGCATCAGACAGAGATAGTATGCCAAAGTTACGACCCTGGGAAATTGATGTACCAATTTACCCCAACGGGGCCCATATTCTGGCGTTTCATCTCCTAGGGTTAGGTTTTTCGATGTTTAGGGTTTTCCATTGTTTCTCAGTTATATATAGGCCTTCGAGCCTCATTGTAAGAGGTAGTTCAGAGGCCAGTAGCTGCCACATCTCTTCTTAGAGATAAGCTACCAACGCCCTAGCTAGTTTATTTCCATTATGTCTGTAAGCATTTTTCAGTCATTTGTTATTATAATGAAATGAAGTCTTATTTTTGCTACATCTATGCATTTATGTTTATTTCTTTATTTCATTGTGTTCCTACATAAATCTGTATCAGTGGTATCAGAGCGATCTGCTCGTTCTCGATCTTTCTTTGCATGTCCCTAACGAGGTCGGGGTATAAGAAGTTGGGGCTCGATTTGGTTAAACCTTTGCATGACTAGTCTCACAAACCCGACGACCGCCCATGGGGGAAGAAAAGAAAGATGAGGGAGTAGGAGATCCTGTCAAAATGTTGCTCGAGGAGGCCCTCGAGAAATAAAGGAATGCGATGATGGACAACTTTGCCCAGATTCTTCAACGGATTCCCACTAGCGGTGCATCGACATCCAACAACCACTCTAGAGGCGCCACTCATTTTAAGGTACAAGTAAACTTTGACATTCCCATATTTGATGGCCAAATAAATGCAGATGTCATAGATAGATGGTTGAATCTATTAGAAAGATATTTCTCGGCTCATGAATTTTCCTACCGAGAAAGGATTATTTTTGCACTCCTCAAAGTCGCCCCCCATGTCAAGGACTGGTGGGAAAACTTCTCAGAGCAACAGGGAGAGGGGGAACCCTCTCTATTCTCGGCCACATCCACTTGGAATTCTTTCTGAGATGCCATTAAGGAACAATATTATCTCATGGGGAGCTATGAGGACAAATACATACAATGGAATACAATGCGGCAACAAAGGGACCAAGAAGTGCATGAGATGATGAATCTATTTCATGCCCTACGCACAAAGTTGGGTATCAAATATTCAGAAAAACATTTTGTGTTAAAGTACCGCATTTGTCTGCACAGATACATTCAGGAGGAAATGGAGTTCCTCGACATCTCCTCACTTGGTGTGGCATACCGATATGATGCCAATATTGAGCAGAAGTTCAAACAGAAAAAGAGAGACTTTGGGTCTGTGAATCAGAAGCAAGGGAAAGGTACCACCAAACTGCAAAACAAAGGAACAATCCAAGGTGGAGCGGCCCAGGATAACCTGCCAAATCCACAAGAAAATAACAACACCACGAAGCCAAAAAAGGATATGGGGAAGTGGTGTGAGTTCCATAAGAGCTCCACTCACAACACAAGTGAGTGTCAGGCCAAGCAATCACTGGTAGCCGAGTTGAAGGCTTCCAAATTGGATGCATTCTCCAAATATGAATCAGAACCTAACAAGGGGAATGACAGGGGGAAGAGGATTATCAATGCGGTGCCCAATGCCACCGTTGCCACCATGAAGATCCATAAGGAGGAACCAGAAGATCCAGAGGAGGTGGAGCATCTCTTCCATTCCAAGATGTGGGTAAAGGGTTCCCCGTTGCAGTTCATTGTCGACAGCAGGAGGCAGAAGAACCTCATCTCGGTAGAGGTCGTGAAGTGGCTAGGCTTGCCAACCACAACACACCCACAACCATACACCATCGGGTGGTTGCACCAAGGATGGGACCTTCGCGTCAGCCAACAATGTCGCCTTCCCTACAACATCAAGCCCTTCATAAATGAGGTATTATGTGACATTGCTCCTCTTGATGTTTCTGATGTATTATTAGGCCAACTGTACTTGTGGAAGTGACATGCTATGTATGAGTCTAGGTCTCGTGTTGTTATTATCACCTTGGGAAATATGATGTACAGGATACCAGAGATAGCACCGCCTACCACCATCTCTTTAGTTATTGCAAAAAAATGTAGTAAGCTCATTTCCAAAACCAGGAAATTTATTTTCATGATGATCCACCCTCAGGGAAAGTGGAAGACTATGGCCATGACCTCCAGACAGGGCCCTGTTGCATGAAAACAACAGATGGATAAGGTCATGGAGGAGTATGAGGACATCTTCACCTCCCCCACAGGGGTGCCTCTACACTGCTAGGTCAAGCACCCCATTGATCTGACCCTAGGTGCGTCACTGCCCAATGGCCCCATCTATCGGTGCTCTGTTATGGAGAATGATGAAATCAAGAGGCAGATTCAAGAACTGTTGTAGAAAGGTCACATCTGGCCGAGTTCATCAGCCTGTGGGAGCCCGATCGTGTTGGTGTAGAAGAAGGGTGGGACTTGGAGACTTTACATTGACTATCGGGCATTGAACAAGATCATTGTTTGGAATAGGTACCCGATCCCACGGATTGATGACCTTCTATACCAACTCAAGCGGGTGAAATATTTCAGCAAGATCGACTTGAAGTCGGGGTATCACCAGATACCAATCGAACCCTATGATGTGTGGAAGACTACCTTCAAATTAAAGGAGGGCCTTTTCAAATGGTTGGTCATGCCATTCAGGTTGACGAGTGCCCCTGCAACCTTCATGAGGCTAATGGACGACATCCTATGGCCATTCACCAACTCATTTGTAGTGGTGTACTTGGATGACATTTTGATCTTCAGCCAGACTTGGGAAGAGCACCTACACCACATCCGACAGGTCCTCCAAACACTGCGACAACATAAGTTGTGTGCCAATTTGGAGAAATGTACTTTTGGCATGACCCAGGTTCAGTAACTGGGATGCATTATTGATGAGCGGGGGGTGCATGTGGATCCAACAAAGATCCAAGTCATTCAGGATTTTCCAACCCCAACCACCCTAACAGAGCTCTGCATCTTTTTAGGTCTTTCCAGTTTCTATCATAGGTTTGTGTTGGGATTCTCTCATATCACATGGCCCTTGAGTTAGGTCACCAAGGGAGGAACTAAAGAAAAATTCTTTTGGTCTGAATCTCAACATAAGTCATTCAGGGAGTTGAAGCATCACCTCTGCTCTACACCTATGCTCACATTACCAGACTTGCAACAACTATTTCTGATTGAGACAGATGCCTCTTACTATGCCATTGGGGTAGTCCTTACTCAACATGGGCATCCAGTGGAATATCACAGTGAGACACTTTATGACATAGTCTGGAAGTATCCCACTTATGCCAAAGAAATGTATTCCATTGTGCAGGCCTTTCGGCAATGGAAGCATTACATTTTGGGAAAGGAAACGATCATCCACACATACCACCGACCCTTGTAGTTCATACAAATGCAAGGGAAGTTGCAGAACGATTTCCATTAGAAGTGGTCCACATACCTACAACAGTTTCATTTGAACATTAAGTACAAGAAAGGAAGCACCAATAATTTTGCAGACTACCTTAGTCGACCACCCATCATGGCGCTAACCACTATGCTCAACTCTTGTGGGCACGAGACTTCTGATTGGCTGCTTCTCTACACAAGTGATCCAAAATTTGGCCACACATACAATACACTCTTGGAGGGTAAGCAAGTTCCCAATTTTCACCTCTAGGATGCCTTGCTTTGTCACCTGGGACACCTTTGTGTTCCTTCAAATGAGCGTGCCAAGACGATTTTGGAGGCACACTATAGTCAGGTCGTTGGGCATTTCGGGGTCGAGAAAACCATGGCAGTACTGCAAAACTATTTTTATTGGCCGAACCTTCGACAAGATATTGGGAAGTACATCAATTTCTGCACTGCTTATGCCATTGACAAACTGACCATCAAGAAGCAAGACCTCTATACTCTGCTTCCTACCCCCAGTCAACCTTGGGAATCCATCTCTATGGATTACATGTTGGGCCTTCCTTCTACTAAGCATGACAATGACTGTGTTTTTGTGTTCGTCGACCGATTCTTGAAGATGTCCATTATGATGGCCTACAAGAAGAATATCATAGTAGAAGCCATTGCTAAACTCTTCTTTGAATGAGTGTGGGTACACATTGGGATCTATCATATCATATCGGGACAATAGGTTCCTCAGTACATTTTGGTCCAGCCTTTGGTCGATACTAGACACCAAGCTCACCAAGTCCACAGCTTTTCATCTGCAAACTGATGGCCAGACAGAGGTCGTCAACCGGATGATTGTACACATTATCTGCATGTACAACTCAAAGAATCCATTCACATGGGATGAGAGCCTCCCCTATGTAAAACACAACTACAACTAGGCTCTCCATAGCTCAACCACCCACAGCCCCTTTCAAGTGGGCTTGGGATTCCAGCCACTATGTCCCATTGACGTAGCCATGCCATTTGTGGCTACTCGAGCAGATTCATCCCATGTCCAGTTTGAGGCTAACAAGGCAAACAAATTCATTGATCACATTCAACACATCTACTAACAAGTTCATGACATCTTGGACAGAGCCAATGCTAAGTACAAGTAATGACATGATCAACATCGGGTGCCACACAACTTCCAGGTGGGCGACAAAGTGTGGCTACATTTGCAAAAGGAGAACCTCACTGGACCCTATTGCAAGATTTTCCTGCTCTGATATGGGCCATACACCATCACCAAGGATATAGGGGACAATGCCTTTGAGCTCGGTATTCCACCATTACTTGGTATGCACCCAATATTCAATGTGGACTACCTTTGGCCCTACTTCCCACCTCTACTAGACACATCCGACCTGGCAGAACAACTCACACCAACATAGTTAAACCCAGATTGCATGGAACAAACCAAAACTGATCGAATTATGGACACACATATCAAGAACACCTGCCAACAGAGGATCTAGCTATATCGAGTTGTCAAAGCAGGCCAACGCCTTCACTAGGGCAAGTGGCTCACCAGGGACCAAGTTCAACAAAAGTTTCCTCATCTCATGGAGGAACTCAATGCAATGGTGGGAGGACTGATCTAGGTGGATATTGGTGGCCATCCACCTATTCCACTTGGACCCACACCATTGTTTCTTTCATTTTTTCAGTTTCCTTAATTGTAGCACAATTTACTATTTTTAGCAGTTCTTCGGGTCCTAAACTTATGGAGTTGTTTTGAGGCCCTAAATGACGTTTTCTAGGCATGAATGTTGTGACGAATATGAGTATGTTCCAAACTCGATATTGGTTGTCAGCAAGGTAGTCCTTGGATAGATCATTCTAACGATGTATCATGTGTGTCAAATGGAGATAGTATGCCAAAGTTACAACCCTGGGAAATTGATGTACCAATTTACCCCAACGGGGCCCATATTCTGGCTTTTCATCTCCTAGGGTTAGGTTTTTGGATGTTTAGGGTTTTCCATTATTTCTCAATAATATATAGTCCTTCGAGCCTCATTGTACGAGGTAGTTCAGAGGCCAGTAGCCACCACATCTCTTCTCAGAGATAAGCTACCAGCACCCTAGCTAGTTTATTTCCATTATGTCTGTAAACATTTTTTATTCATTTTTTATTATAATGAAATGAAGTCTTATTTCCATTGCATATCTGTGTTTATGTGTATTTCTATATTTAATTGTGTTCCTACATAAATACAGATTAGAATCATATTGTCATAACCCAATCCCAAACTTTAAAGTTACTTTGTGGATTTCTTTTTTCTTTTTCGAGCCGATAGGAAACTGAGGAAAAATATTTATAATGACTACTTTTAAACTTGCAATCGGGACTGTTCGAACCCTGGAAGGGTATAGAACATAACTTGAATACTTGTTGCATCTTGTGCATGTATGAACCCTGCGTCCTTGACGCATACAACAACCTAGAGAAACCATCATACAAATATTTGTAATTAATATGCAAAAAAGAAAAGAGATTAAGAAGTACACCAACAGAGTGAGATGGGTTATTAACAAAACATTACTTAAGTTCCGATTTGTGATTCACATGTCTTCCTTGTCCTTATTTTTTTCCAGTCTAGATAGGCGTCCAGGGCCGAGGGTGAAGGGTGAAACAACACACTGATGGGTACCCTCACATCAAACAAGACCCATTGTTAGTGATACGTTTCCACTCTTGAAACGAGTTAAATAACATAAGGAAAAATATTTACATAGTATTATAGATAATGAAATACAGTAGTCGAATATACTAAGTCCCTTGTCTACATGAACGACATATAACATTTTAAGTGTAAACAGAGTCTGAATCTTCCTTTTAACCAGAAATACGCTTAACTAGATTGCGCCTAGGTTACCTGCACACCAACCTGCACAGAAAGGTACAAGTCCACTTTCAATGCAGATAGGTTCTGACCTTTTTCCTTTTGGCAGAGAATTTTTCTTTGAAAAAAAAAATGAAAGAAAAAAATGTGGGCAAATGCCCGGTTAAGCCAGTTGAGCACCTTGGAATCAAGGTCTCCCCTGTACTAATCAAGTAAAAAAACACATAGTAGGGTTTACTACCCAAACTCACGGATTTATCGGCTAAGAATCCTCGACCTGCGATAGGGAGTTTTTCTTTTAAACCTCAGGATCTCGATTACGGGTAAACGAGGCTCACCTCCCCTCTCCCTAACAGAAGAGAAACATTGATAAACCTTAAGAAAATCATTCCTCCAGGATGGATATAGGATGACTCCGAAGAATACAGGGAGGTTACACGCAAATGGGAACTCAATAAGAATGAAATAGACATGATGGGATTACCTAATGACAAGATTGTTACTCATTGTTTCTCTGAAAATGCACCATCTTATTTAACGAATATGGGTTTTATGATTAAGGAAAACTTACCCGGAAGATAGACCATGTCATCTGTTGCAACTATGAAGCGACCACCATGGAATTGGAATGGCCCTCAAACAAATCTTGTGACACAGAGTCACTTCGCAGAAAACAACTTTGGAAAACAATGAACCTACTCCAACCCTGAGCGATGCATTGATGACTAGGAGTAAATGTCAAGGGTGCAGAGGATGGATAGCCATGTGACAATGGCAGAGTCAATTTAACACCCTGGGTGTAAATCCTGGTAAATACATTGGGACTCGCAGGACTGACATTAATGGAGTTACGGAGCCTTAACTATTATGACAACGAACTGTCTCTTCCACTTAAAGAATGGCATGAGTTGACACCTTCTTGACTCGACGAAAGTTAAAATCCTTTCACAACCTCTATGTTAGTCAAGGCAAAAGTTCGATCCTAGTTGTCAAATTTCCAATTGGATTTTGGATTTAATTCTTCATTACAATCATCCACTGGTTCGAAGAACCACTAAATAACCATGACTGGGCAGTTATGTTATTTTTTTGGTGTACAAACTCGACCCCATGGCTATTATGTCTAAAGATCTAGTTAAAGTTTCCTAAGGTTAAAAATCCACAAGTGGACTCGTGCCTGAATATGGAACCTTTGTTAAACAAAAAAATAAACGAGTTGTAGTATGAACGATAAGACTGCACTTACATACGTAGTCCTATACGCATATGGGCAAAGAATCAAGGATGAGATGGATTTTCTAAAGCCTTGGGAACACTTCCTTATAATCCTTCTACTTCTGCTTAAGCAAGATGAGATAAATGGGATATCTTGTGGTAAGTAGAAATCTAGAAATTTGTAATAAGATTTGTATAATAGAGTTTATAGAAAGGTTTCTTTTTACAGAGCTTCATCACTAAGTGACATTAGGTTTGAAGAACTAGGACCCCTTATTCTATGAATAAATTATTTAGAGGATAGATAAACAATTTTTTTTGTATGGTAAATATGAGGTTCATTACACCTGGACTTACTATAATGGTTTCATACCTTTGTTTTGTTTAAAATTTTATTTTATAAAGTTTCAGCATTTTGATCAATATTTAACATGGTGTATAATTGAGTGAGTTGCACATTTTGGTGAATCAAATTAATTCAAATCATTGTTAGTTTGATGAAAGTAAATCTACGTCTTGAAAGTATACACACATATGTATCTGTGTGACAAATTGGAAATGAGATGACAATTTTCATATGAAACAAAGAATCACTATTTATGGAGTCCCTACTTTGGTTAAAAAATGATTTTTACATCTTTTTCTCTTGTACTAATTTTATTAGTTTTTCTCCAAGATCATAGAACTGGATTCATTACATTTCAATTTCAATATGAAAAATGAGTTATCTCTACCCATCATAAATTTTGACCAGATGTTTTATTTCGTTATTCATAATTTGAATAGATGTAATATATTTTTAAATACAATCTTTTAAATAGAGATTTTGATCATAAATACAAAAAGGGAGAAAAAAAAAGAAAGAAATGAATTTCAGATTTTACATTAATTATTTTCTTTATTTTAATTTTTATTAGGATTTTCTCTAAGTTTTACATATATTGAATAAACATGTTAAGGGAATCAAAGATAATAGAGTTAGTTAATAAATTAAATGTTTAAGAAAGAAATATTTGATAATAGGTTAAATAAGGAAAACGATTTAAAGATTTATTCAAGATTTAAAGATTTTTCCAATCTCTTAAAATAATGAAATAAAATAATTTTTCAATCTCAATCTAGTAAAACAATAAAATAATAAATTTTGTTAAATTATATGTTAATTGTTTTTCAATTATTTTAAAAAAATGAAAAACTAAATCATAGAGAAAAGACAATGAATTTTCTAATACTTTATTCAAAATTTCTCATATTAATTGAAATTATCCTTATTATTTTGAGATAATAGATTTCATTCTAATAGTAATATTTATGAATAAAATTCATTAAAGTGAGATCATTGTTATTGGTAACTATATATTAATTAAATTTGGTTTGTACATGATATATGAGAATAAATTAAAAGAACCTGTACTAAGTCATATGTATAAAAAATTAAAATTTGTTATGCTTTGAAAAATATTATATTTGTTTCGATATAATTTTCCAACCATATTTCCAAATAAAAAGGAAAACATGATTTGGAAAAAAAATAGTTGTAACCAAAGATGAAATGGAATAAATAAAGTATGAAGAGGATGGGTTCTAAAACATTATTCTTATTTGAAATGGAATAAATAAAGTACCAAGAGGATGGGTTATAAAACATTATTCTTATTTATTGTTATCAGGGCCAAAAAAGGATTGAAAAGATGGTGACTAATGGAAAGACGTTTCCAATTGTGATGATGACTTTTCTTTTCCTACTTTATGGATGTTTTAGGGTAATTAATTCTGATATTTGAAACTTTTTTTCATTACTTGAATTCAATAATCTTATATCATTTTATTAATTATTATTGGATGTGGATATGTTTGATTTATATAGACTTTTTTCATTACTTGAATTTAATAATCTTATATCATTTCATTAATTATTATTCGATGCGGATATGTTTGATTTAATATTTTTTGAGTGATAACATTCATCCATGTTTAACAATTACTAAGAAGAATAAACTATTTATTTCTTTAAGTAATTAATCATTTAATTTTGAATCTTCCATTTTATAAGACATATAGATTATTTAATTATATTTATGCATATTGAATAAGAGATACATATAGAAAGATAGTGATATTAATTGAGAAAGTCTTTAGAGAGAAATAAATTTTTAAAGGTAATTATATTTATGCATATTAGAATAAAAATACATATACAAAGATAGGTATTAAACGAGAAAGTTTCTTTTTGGAGAGAAATCAATTTGTTAGTGGAAACTAGGTCCAAATACGGCTAGGTATCACCACACCAGATGAGTATAGGCTTAACTAGGGCCTTGATTATGTGATGATTCCCAATTGTAGGAATAATTTTTTTGTATGTCAACGGTACCTAATCCTAACCATATGATTGATTGGACTATGATATAGGTAGAACATGAAGGGGAATTTAAAGTGGAGCCAATGATCATCCTGGATTGGAAATTCAAGGTACTTAGGAAAATATTTATAGGACTAGTAAAGGTATAATGGACCTGCTACGGTCCTGAAGATGCCACATGAGAGTATGAGGATTCCATGTGGAACACATTTTTGTAAATTGTGAAGAAAATTCAATGTAGATTTGTAGAAATAAAAATGAAGACTCCATTTTGGCATCTAGATTTCCTCGAGCCATAACTCGAAGTCTTCCTTTACGATTGATCTTGGATCCCATTCCTTGTGATGTGAAAGTTCATGGGATAAGAGAGTTGTTGGTTGTAATTGTTGCATGAGTCATTGCGTTACAACATTATCAAAGTATTTGATGTTACATTTTATATATTTCAATTTGTAAGTTGTATAGTAATGTGTATTGAGGACAATGCATATGGTAGAGGGAGGGGAATGTAACATACCCATTTTTAATCCAAAAATTAGAAAATTATATTGTAAATATGATTTATGGCCATGGGCTATGTGATGTAATATGTAAATTATGTATATTGAATATAATAAATAAAATGTATCAGTGACTGCAAATGGACATGGAAAAATAGTTGGGATCTTAGTATCCATAAGAGATGGAAGGCATCCAAGGGGGATAGTTTACCCATGTCTATTAAACCAGACCATATTTCTAAATTATCCTTCTATGGACCTTCTAATTTTCTATTGATTTTTCTAGATCCCAATAAGTGAATACATGTAAGAGGGTGGGTGTGAGAAGTCACATACCATAGTTATTGAGATCATGGGG
>CBVK0102565265.1:0-12517 GCA_900067695.1 Picea abies | reverse complement strand
TCAACTCAACTAGTCAAACTGAAGTGTGAACTCAAAGAGAATATTCTCCAAGTGGAATATTCTCTCCTAAAATATAGGAGATTGGATAATGACTAATTATGACTAATAAAAAAATAAAAGCCTTAGGAAAAAGAAATCATAACTGTGTGTGAAGTAACTCCAACACTAGAAGCTTCTCGAAAGAGAATGATTAACGCGACCAAAATATAACACTAATAATTATATAACAGACTTACACATAAACAAGAAGTTCTCTACAGAAAATGTCACAGAGACATTTAAATAGAGCCATTGAAATAACGATTACCCACCACTGCAAGCTAATAGCTCAAATAATAACAACTTACAGAGAAACAAAGCAATTAAATAGGCTTTTAAAGATCTTACCATCTTAGGGACGACACAACCATACGAAATAAAGCAATGCCATGAATTCCTAATTCCTAGCACTCATCGAGAGAAATCACTCGACGTTATGAAAACCTGTCAGAGTAAAACAAAGAATAGAGAAAAAAAAACCATGAAGTGTGAAATGAGCCAAATCAAGGAAAGTTCAGAAGGGTTAACACTTCGACAAAAACCCTAACACTTCGAAACATGATGACCCTACGCTTGTAAATCTTCAAGACAACTGCCAAGAAAAACTCGTCTTGATATGGTACCATAGCTGGTGGATGCACGAGTGCATGATATGTTGTCTAATGATGGAACACTAGTGGGAAATTCAATTAAGAATGGTACCAATACGAGTTTAATCACCTCGTAAAACTAGACAATAACTCCACTTATGCCAAGTGTTATCCTCTAAATGATACGACAGAGCATGTGTTAATGTATATTAAAAACCATTTTAATATATGTTGTGTATTAAAAACCATTGTCTATTAAAACCCAAATTAATATCTGTTAAAATGTTAAACCCGTTAATGTATGACGAGAGGTTGAAAGAACCTTGGTTGAAATTTATATTAGGTATGTTTAACAACCACTTTGTTACCACATAAATGTAAGTGAGTACAGTAGTGGATATATATATATATATAAAGATAAATCAAGGAGAAAAATTACTCGGCATTAACATACTTCACTTTTTACAAATCCATTTCTCATTTACATCGTATGCTGCAAGTTTCATTATACAACATCAATGATCCTAACAAAATAAATAATAACACAAGAAATCCAGGATATCTACCCATCCAATGTACCTGCAAGGTTAGGGCCTCCAAGAAACATAATCAAGGCTCAAGTCCAATATTCATCTGATTGATCTTGACCATTTAAGGTCTCAATACCGAAGATTGTTCCAAGGAACAAGGAAGTATCTAATTCCCATAAATTCAATCTATTTTGAAGTTCAACTAGAATTACCAACATTCTTAATTACAATTTCTTCAAGAACAAAGAAAATCAGGTAGCGTTGCTACCATTTACATCACATAATTGCATGTTATTGCCATAATTCATTATCTTACTATTTAAATTAATAGGAAGATATTCAATAATAGCAAGACATAAGATTAAATATTAATAACCATAAACCCTTAAGTAGGCAGTCTATCAATAATGACATTTTCAACTTTACTGAAGTTTGTTTGAAAAGAGAAGAGAAAATGTATCATCCCTGAGAGAAGACTGTAATCTTTCTTTAAACTTTCTAAACTAAAGATATTGTGCTGATGCAAAACTGTGTCTAGATGATGTTTGTTTATGAGAAGGAGTTTAAAATTTATGTTTCAAGTTCCTAAGTTTCTCTTCTGGGAGTCACAGTGCAAAGTGTGCATAATTTCAATGCAAGGATTGCACATACAAAACTTTTGAAAGTCCAAGTTCAAGAGAAAAATTGCAAGGTACATACAAAAGCCACTCTGGACGTGCAGAGGCATTGATCTTTTGAATTATGGAAACTCGGAAGAGACAATGAAAAACTACATAGAGTAAGCATAAGAGGTTTTCATGAAACCCTTTAAGTCCAAAGATGAGGAGGGTAGCGCAAGTGAGCATCGGAGTTTACTTCAACAAGTGGCGAAGTTTCGGAGGTAAAACATGTGCAGAGTTCCAAGTGGGAAATCAAGACTGTGAAATCCTTTGATAAGATTTAGTGGATGAGATCTAATATTGAGGAGTCAAATTCCCCACAATCATTTGATCAGAATAGAGTAGTGCATAGAATAGAGTAGTGCACTCGTTAAACCATGAGTCCTTTGTACTTCATGACTTCAATGGTTTGGAAGAGTTAAAGTTGTTGGGTTGCGTAGCCTTGAAGCTCTGAAGCCTAGAATTAATCCCGATTGTAGATCATTGGATAAGAGTGAGTTTTATATATCCGAGTTATTTAGGATTTGGTACTCCTAATAGGTTGAGACATAACTTCTAAGGATTAATAAAACCCTAAATTTCTAAAGTCCCGAAGTGAAGGAAAATCATAGATCTAGTGATCGAACGAGAGCCGTTAGATCTATGAGCTTTCATCTTTCCATGGTTCAAAAATTTGATACTTTAGCAAAATTGAATCATTGTTGCAAGAAGGTGAGGGAGTCTCAGAGTCTCAAAGTCCAGAGAAAATTGTGATATCCTAGAATTATTCAAAAATAAATTATCTCAAAGTGGTTGTTCAAAAAAATAAATTTCCATTTATGGAAATTCGAATTTAGATCATGGCAGTATGTAATTATTATTTTTATAATTGCTGGACAAATGTTTGACTTGCCAACTGTCCTCTTTTGATGGACACAAGTATGAGACAAACATTTTAATAAATTTAATGTTGGAGAACAAATGGAGCAGCCAGGTTAAAAGTAGTTGACTATGACTCCATGAGTGGGGAATAGGTTTGAGTTAACTAAGAGCTATTTTTTACAAGTGTCAGAAGTTGAGTTTTGTCACTACTAGCCCCTAAAAATCAGGGATTTGTAAAGATGCAAATTTCCCAAGGAGGGAAAGGAATGGAAATTCCTAGGCATGAGATATATACAACATGTGTTTGAGGAAGGAAACTACTTAGTATGTTTGGGAAATATCTATTTTTCTATTATGAGCACATCTAGTGTTAGGAAAATGAATTTTTGAACTATTCAGAGAGACAGTAGCTAAAGAGTGATGAACAATTTTCCCTTATGGAGTCATGGTGAGGCTAGGGGGTTATTAGGACACTAAATCACGGTTCTTTTGTATCTACAATTGGGTGGAATGTGTCTGTTCCATTTTTTTTCCCAGCATAATTATTTCAAATATGTATCTTAATTGTTTACTTTTCTTTTTGTTGAATTTCTAAATGGTTGAAATATATATATATATATATATAAGTATCGATCTATATAGGTGTGTCCCATGGCCATAATAGGTTGTATGATTTATATGCCTATACAAATTGTAGATAAGTTGTTTATTTACTGATCTGGTCATACCTAGAAAATCCACATATATACTACAGAAATTATGTAGACTAGAGATTGCGACTTCTTAAATTTATATTAGTATTTCATGTTGGATTGGATTTTCTATTAGTTATAGAATCTGTATGTAGTCTACATAATTGATCTATATAGATAATTATGTAAGTAAGAAAGCTATATAGGTGCGTTATGTAGATCTCTCAACATGAAACTAACTACTTCAGGAAAGGAAAAACAAGTGAAATAAATGATTAGATTTCATCAAAGACAATACTAAGTAGAACTATACATTTCATACTTCTTCCTATACATTGTCTCTAGAACTAGAAGAGTGAAGAAAGACTCATGCGATCATAATTGGGCATAAAAATAAGTGAATTAAAAGTCCCATACATGCATACATACATACATACATATATCTATATCTATATCTCTCTCTCTCTCTCTCTCTCTCTCTCTCTCTTCATAAAACAAGCAAAAGTGTAACCCACCTTCATGATTTCACCCAAATAGGAGAGAAGAAATTTAGGGAATGAGAAATGAAGGGATAAGGATGATTGGCCTTCCGTTTACCCTAGCACTACTTGTATATTCTTGGAAATTGACTTGGGGTCTTTTGGGGGAGAGAAGAGGATGCAAAAGAAGAAGATGGATATGTATGTTGAATGGCCTAGAGAGTCATGAGCCTACTATGTAACTTTACAATGGTCAAAAATAATGACCAAGCAAGCATTTGAAGTTGGTTTTCCAATTTGGGTTTCCAAGGTAAAATACGTGTTGTCCATTGTGCCTAAATTATTGTGTCTATTGTTGTGGATTTCATTTTGTATGAGTGCATGGTTCAGATCCAAACACCATTCTTTTTTCATTGTGTGAAAGGTGATAAATTATACACAATGAAATGCATCCACTACTCTCCAAGGTGGTTAATTCAATGGAAATATTATATCGATGAATGATATAGTTGTTTCTCTAAAAAAAATAGCTTCCAGATAGATCATTTGCCACTAGTGTGTAATTAATTTTTGTCTTTCTATTGTGGGGGGATATGTAATAGCCAGTGGTTATGAAAATTGGCTTCTTGGCTCACTTATCCAACTATTAGAATTTCTCAAGGACAACAAATTGCACCTTCAATTATTTCCTCAACCCATTGGGACGTTGTTGTACACACACAAAGATAGCAATGTTATTAATTCTTGCTTGAGATTCATTCTTGTCAATTGATTGGATTAATCCAATATCCAGAGGACTCAAAGTGTCCATTTATTTACCTAAGGGAGATCAAGGGCGATGGAGACAAATGGGAAATTTTAATTCCTTGTAATTAGCAATTAATCCTCCTACTTGATTATTGGGTCTTTTACTTGGGTTGCATACAAGTTAGTTAAAAAGTTGAAGTTGTTTTTCTACTTCATCATACCTCTTATTTCCTCCATTACAAGAAGCACCCTCTCGACATTCCTTTTGATAGGCTCCCTCTTTTAAATCGGATTTGGAATAGAGCATAATGGTCTGAGCTTGTAAGACTCTAGTGATTGGAGTGTTGCTTATGCTCGAGAGAGGAAATATGCACCTGTGATAGGTTGCTATACATTATTTCCCTTGGAAGCTTGTGTAGTCAAGAGAACCCTTTTCCAAAACTATTCCCTATAGCCATACATGCAAGTACAATTTTCTTAATGTATTTTCATATGCAACATTATAGAGATGGCAATAAAATGATTTTAGTAGCATTAGCATTGGAGTGTTTCCTCTTTTAATAAAACTAAAGAGTGATTTACCATTTAATTGTTGCTTTGTTATTGAAGATACGCGTATTAATGTTGGGAAACATGACATTATGGAAAGCATTGTTTATCTTAATTTGTGTGTTGGATCGATATAATTCATTAGTTGTTGGGGTGTTTCTTGTCTTTGTTTATGTTGGAGTGATATAATTTATTTGTTGTTGCAACAATGTGAGAAAGTCAAGTGACCAATGAAGATAGTGTTTACATTCCTCTAATTCTTCTATTAATGTGTGTGTGTGTGTGTGTGTGTGTGTGTGTGTGTGTGTGTGTGTGTATATATATATATACATACACATTAGTAGAGAGGGGATTATACATGCATGATAACTTATGATTAACTTCCAAAATAATAAATAATGAACATCGTCTTTCTAAAATAGAGGTAAGCGAGCACAAATCTGTTGTTCGATCTGTGTAAGAGAATCCTCATAAGAAGTCATTTTTTTTTTATGGAACTCGTGTACCTGTTAGTTATAGGAAGGTATTCTCTCTCACAAATCAAAACACTACGATATTTCACCTGTAAAGGGGAGAACCAGAATATTACTATCTCCTCAAAAATTACTTGAAGGAACAAAATAAACAAAATGATAAAAGGGCGTAAACTTATGTTCAAGTGAAGTAAATTAAAAGATCAATAGTTCAAGTGAAGTAATTATAGATATACTAATATAAATCAAAAGGGACAAAAACTATCCACATTTTCTAACCGAATAAATAGATCCCTTAACATAAGGAAGATCAAGAATCAAATGAAGTAATTACAGAGACATCGTTAACAACTAAAAGATTTAAACTATCAATGTTTCCATACAAAATAGGTGGATCCCTTGACATAGGGAAACCAATATGTAAATGAAGTAATGACAGAAGACAATGGATGCATTTAAAGGAGTTAGATCCAACAACGTCTTCCTCACAAGACTAACAAAGCTCTTACCATCAGGTAATTAGACAGAACATTATGTTTATTGCATATTGACATGAAATATGAATAGCTTTGAAGGTTACGGTACATTACAAGAAAACTATAAGAGAACCCAAATAATGATATGTGACGGGCAATTTGGGATATTATCTATCAAAAGGATTGGGTACTGGCCTTCACCGTAGTTAAGAATAAATTGTCTATGCAGATATTCAAGAACACAGTAATACACATAACCTCCCTTTCTATGGCTTACAAAGTCGTTAATATGCTTATGTTCCAACTTAATCCAAGAACAGTAAACATAAATGTGTAGTCATGTACAAGCGAGCACTAGTGCTACACATATTGGAATTTTATCCATGGGTTTTTCATACTTTGAAAGAACTTAGAAATAAATGACACATATTGTTTAATCCTAATAGAGAAAACATAACATAGTACCAAAACTTCTTTCGAAAAAAAGTTATCATTGCCCAGTATTTTTACCTGTGTTAATTGAGGAACACCAATACATATAGTCACCCTGGCTCGTGGTTTCATTATGTGGTTTTACTGAGAAAAATGGTTACAAGGATAGAGTTTGAGGAAGAAAACTTAGTGGACTAGTGTAAGGAGAGCCAATTCTTTGAGCGATTATGGTCCTTGAGCCCATCACTGGTAGTGGGAGAAATGATAGAGTATGCTTTCCAGTTACCATGTGAAGTCCATGAAGTGGAGGGATGAAAGTGGGTAGGTGTCTAAGGAAACAAAACTCGTAGGTATATGGTATGTAAATAATGTGTGACATTCCTTAATACCCCTTTAATGCAACAACGTCAACTTCCCTGGCTCCTAGTATAGGTTCTATTTTTTCTCCACCCTACTCATTTAAGAGCCACCATACCCTTCCATCATTGGTTATTGTAACTTAGGTTTTGTTAAACAATGGGTTATCATATGTGTGGAATAATCGTATCATTATCTATGACATGGAACCTTGTGTGATACTTGTTTTAGGCATGCCTTCTCGACTTAAGTATAAATATAATTTAATATGGGAAGAACCCTTATTTTACAACAAGAATAGCATAAAAAGGATATGAGAATATATCGTTATGGGTATGGTTAATTCCTCCTAGTTTAGAAATAAATGAATATGGAGAAACTTGTATCTACTAAAAAATAGTGTAAGAATGATATGTGAAGTTATCATTATGGTTATAGGGTTATTCCTCTTATGGATAGTTTGGTCAACATTTAAGAAGATAAATCAAAGTAATGTATTGGGTAATGAATTGATTGAAAAAAATTGGTTGGGTCTATGTTGTCATTGACAATAATACTATAGTTTGTCATTGGATTACTGAGAGGGGGGGTGAATTAGTAATAGAGAAATTTAATCCTTTTTTACCAAAAATGCAAGTGTTATATCAATGTAGTATTATCATCCAATAGTTTCAGAGTAAATAAACAATCAAAAACTGAGAAATCATACACATACACAGTACACCAGTATTTTTACATGGAAACCCAAAGTAGGAGAAACCACATAATGTTTTTTATTATATGTCTTTAAGAATTACATTCATTGGAAGCACCAACTTCCTTTTTTTTCCAATTTGAAGTGGAAGGAGGCTCCAACCCCCTAGTTTCTCAAGTTACAACCTGAGGGAATCTCCAACTCCCCAATTCTCTGGCTACAACCTCCTATGTTCTCTAGATACAACCAGAAGGTGGCTACAACCACCTGTCATTGCCCCATCCAACTGCCCTCTTGTAGAAGTAGAATAATGAAACCACTATCACACTATCACTATGAGATATACAGTTGTAAAAATGTACCAATCAACTTGCACCAAACAACCTGTAACAACCTGTAATCAACTTATACCACAAACAAGTGCATCATCCATGCACCAACGTGTACCTCAACCTATACCATCAATGAGTGTATCAACCATGCACAAAATATGTACCAATCATGCATCAAATACACATAAACTATGAGTCATAAATATGTACCAACATCATCAACTATACTCCTCACATATGTGCCAACTCATCAGCTACTTGTCTCAACCATGTACCCAACACGTACCTCAACCAAAATCCCTCATCATGTGTGTGTGTGTGTGTGTGTGTGTGTGTGTGTGTGTGTGTGTGCAAGTGCATGTGTGTGTGTGTCTGTGTCTGTGTGTTGCCCTATACATGTTTGCATAATTGTGGATATATTTTTGTTTTGTTGTGTATGCACTTGGATAATTGGACCAGCATAGCACTCTTGAGCTACAAACTCTTCTTTTCGAATTAGAGATTGGCACCCTATCACTCAATTGGACCATATACTCCATATTTTAATCGGTTGAATGTGCTTTCTTTTCAAAAGAGAAACATGAATGAATTGATCTGCATCTCATTAATTTTTTGGTTTGTGAATGGGAAGCATTGTTGGCATGCATAACACTCGAGGAGATGTGCATATAAATACATTACATATGTGAACAATTGGATTAGAGCATTTGATATAATTTGTACAAATAAATATAGAGTGTGTTGATAGATTTTGTACAAATAAGTTTAGAGTATGTATCATTCAATTGGAAATTTAGATCAGAGCGCAATTGAAAATTGTCTTAGGCATATCCAAAGGCACAATGTGGTAATATGTAAATTGAGAGTAGTATGAAGCTATAGACATCCACTTCTCCATACATATCAAATACTGAAGAAGGCACTCTACTTGGAGGGATTGGTCTTGGAAACATAAACAAAGTATTGAAACCATAATAGAATCATCCTTTCATGAATGTTAGAGAATAGTGAGCAAAGATCCTTGTACGTATAATTGAATTGAGAATATAAGTCTTAGGATCAATATTGGAGATAGAGACCTTTACATTTCTCAAAGTTTAGATATCAAATTCATTTCTATAGAGATCCATGTTGGTGACGCATGTGGGCTATAAGCCCTGTGTTTATAGATCGTATTGGTAACATAGTGGATGATTCATTGATCATGAAGCAGGTGTTGATACTTTGATGAGAAAGTAGATGAGCATCGGTAAAGCACTAAAGAGAGAGAAACTAGAAGACCTAAGGTCCATCAATGTATATATCCAAGAAGAGAACAAACACTTGAATGAGAAGGTATAAATGTTTGACTAAAGCATACTAGAGCTGGAAAAAGGCCTCGAGCCCTTTGCAAAATTGTTTCCATTGCTAAAGAGTCGCTTTGTTGACCACCAAGGAAAACAAGTCCTAGTTAACCTCTCAACATGTTTGTACCTTCTACCATATTTATTTTTCTAAGAAAAAACATTTATATTCGATATTTAAAGTGTGAAATCAAGATACACATTTGACTGTTTTAAAAGGCTCAAAAACTAAACAGTCTTAGAATTGTCTTGTAACGATATTTTTCTCTATTCAATTTCTACCTATTACAATCTTCATTGGCTCCTCCAAGGCAACCACAACCTTTAACATTCTTTAATAACTTTCTTTACAACCCTAAAGACTTTATTAGTAAACAAGACAAAAATCCTACATAAGGCGTAAATTTTACTTCTTTAAGCTTCTGCATCAGTAAAGTGATCTTTCAGAGTTTAAAATTCGAGTCCCTCCTCTAAAATATTGCTCAAATAGGAACCCCTCCTACAAGAATATTGCTTCCTTAGATAGTTGATCTAATTTTGAGTTGTATTCTCTATAAATATGAGTAAAAGAAAGATTGTCAAAACTATGTTTTACTCCCATAACTTGATTCATGATTGGGGCTAAAAGCATATTTTCAATTTTGTATTTATTATTTGCCCAATCCATTAACATCTTGGACTCTCAAAATACCTACAAGAATTTTAAACCTTTGTCTGCTAAATGTTTTCAAGAGAAGACATTATGCATAAAACTCAACTTGATTATTTGTACCTTGCCCAACATCATATTTTAAAGATATATAATGTGTAGATTCTAAGAAAATGATAACTCCTACCCCACACATACATAAAGTTCCTTGAGATGCTCCATTGAAGAAGCCCCATGCCTTATCACGATGAGCATTTGGTTCGCTTACTAATCTATGAGTATTTTATTTTAAGGCTTTCAATCTCCCCTCAAAATATACTTTGATTTTGTGAGCAACTTGTGCAGAAGTTATGTCAAGACCTTGAAAAATCATGTTATTCCTCGAAATCTAGATACCCCATATTACAAATCAAAGAAAAACCTTGAATGTTTTTTTAGACTTGTTTATTATCCATGATAAAAAAACATTTTACTAGAGACCTATGTTCCCATTTTTTCCTCTCGCTTGATAATTTGTAGAACTTCATTCCACATAGACCTTGAAAAGGAACAAGTGGCAAATAGATGATCCATAGATTCCTCACTACACTTGCACATAATACATCACCTTGGACCATGCCAACTCTTTTGGAAATTATTCCATGTTAAATTGTATTATCCAGAGCCAACCAGAGAAAAAAATTAGTTTTTAAAGGACTTCGTAGATTCCATACTAGCATCCACCACTGGAGTCTTTCTCCTTATTGAGACTCCTCCATTTTAGTTGAATGACTTATTTTGGTTGTATACTACCTTATGCTCTCATTTTTGGTCCATTTTATTAAATCTTCCTACATGTATAACTTTGTGACAATATTTTTCAACATATTCACATATTAATACCATTATTATGCTTTCCCCCCCTATAAATTCAGGACTTATATTTCCACCCCTGGGACCAAATGTTTCTTCCAAAAGGATATGTTGCATCCTCCAAGTATAAGATTTCCATTATAGGTAGATTATTGGTTAGTGCTTCTGATAGTTTAAAATTTCCTTTGCGTCCAATCTAAGGATCTTCCCCTATTTTCACTTTTTTCCTCTTCCTACTTTCCAAGCTGACCATTTTCCAATTTAAGGGAAAGTCGTAACCAAATATTTCCAAACAATTGAAGCCTATTGAATACATTTCTTTCCATTCTAAACCATTATTTCATACTTTTCCCTTTTACATATTTTAGTTTCATCATGTTTCCCCATATCCCTTCATTATAAATTAACCTTCATGGGATTTTTGTAGTTAAATCCATACTAAAAACACATATATTCTTCAAACCCCATCCACTTGATTCCTTCGAAGATGCGACCCTTGTCCACTTAGCCAAAGGGATTCCTTCATTTTACCTTTTCCCAATCCATAAAAATTTGGAACATTTTTTTCTAATTTTGTCAAGAATGCCTTCAGTGATGTGTGCAATAGACATCTAATACACAATAATACTCTATAAAACAACCTTGAACAATACTAATCTACCACCACAAGACAACCATCTATTATACTGGATTGAGATCCTAGCTTCAATTTTGTTGTATAACGAGATCCAATCAATATATTGTTTTCTCAAAGGAAATACGAACGGAAAACCCTTTGAGTACTTCCCCATGATCCATGGATGGTAAATGGGATAAATTTCCAGCCCTAATTATGGATCCTAAACATGAGGAGATCAAGACAGTTGAACTCGTGGCCTCCCCAAATTTTGGGGTAGAGATAAGAGGTCTCATGCCTGGCTCATGACCATTTGAGCTAACCCTTAGGGTTATCCAATCAACATAAATATAACCTTTAAGTTTTAATTTGAAACCCAGGTACTTTATTCAATGGTCAAGCTCAGATTGATTCATGGGAAGCAAATTTCTTACTTGGGATTTAACCTCTTTCTCCAACTCATTCAACAACATTGAAGACTTTATCATGTTGACCTCAATATTGTAGCCTTGCTATATATGTCCATTATCTCCTTTATGCTTCTCATTTCCTAATGGTTCCTTGACTGAAAATCATAATATCATCTACAAAGAGCATATGTGAAAAATAACCATTTAATTACATATTTTTATTCATTTTATTACCCCTCTCCTCTTTGCAAAGTTTGCATCCTTAATTAACATGCTTAACCCTTCAACAACTAAGACAAAGCGAAAAGGGGATAAGAGACATCCTTAACAGAGATCTCTTAAGGCATTAAAGGACCTGTTGAGTTCATTTCCCGCTTCCGAAATTTCCTTCCCATTTCTTATTTTCCTGAATTCTTTTCTCCCTTTCTTTTCCCTCTTCTATACTTACCCGTTTTTTCCCTTTTCTTTTTTCCCTCCTACTATCCCTTTCTAGTTCTACACTTAGTCACATTCTTTAGAGTCACATTTTTTAGACCGCGAGTTCCCGAGTTGGTGGACTTATGGTTTCTCTATATATAACTTCACCTTACGAGTCTGACCGACCACCGTGTTGTTCCATACTTAGTCGATTCTATGATCACAGGTTCCCGAGTTGGCGGGATCAAACTCTCATGCTCCCATGTTCTATGATATACACATTGCACCAAAAGGTTCCACGATCTACATTTTGATCCCTG
>CBVK0102565236.1:0-13079 GCA_900067695.1 Picea abies | reverse complement strand
AAAAGACATAAATATTTTCATTGGACAGAGGAAGCAGAGAAAAGTTTCAAATTGTTGAAGGAGAAGATAACTAGACAACCAGTTTTGGTTCTGCCAGATTTCAGTGAAACATTTCAAGTCAGATGTGACACAAGTGGATTCGCGGTTGGAGAAGTCTTAAGTCAAAATAATAGACCAATTTCATACTTCCATGAGAAGATGAACGAGACAAAGATGAAATATTCCACATATGAAAAAGAGTTTTATGCAATCATACAGGAGACATTATTTGGTTCCGAAGGAGTTTGTTTTGTATAGCGACAATCATGCTTTACAATTCATAACTCGACAGGAGAAATTGAACCAAAAACATGCAAAATGGGTTGAATTTATGCAAAACTTTACTTTTGTTATAAATCACATTTATGGAAATGATAACAAGGTTGTTGATGCATTGAGAAGGAAATGTTTGATTCTGCAGGAGTTTTGTGTGAAGACCTTAGGTTTTGATATCCTTAAGGAAATGTATAGGGATGATTTAGATTTCAAGGACGCTTATGAATCATGTGAGAATCCTATTCTAAGAGACAGAATCCAATGGATTGAATATTTGATTCAAGATGGATTATTATTCAAAGGAAATAAGTTGTGTATTCCGAAGATTTCTATGAGAGAGAATCTTCTGAAGGAAAAACATAGTGGGGGATTGGATGGACATTTCGGCCATGAAAATACATTTGTGCAACTGAATAGTTTATATTATTGGCCAGGGATGACGATGGATGTCAAGAAGTTTGCCAATAGATGTAGAATTTGTCATCACACAAAGGGAAAAAGACAGAATATAGGGTTATATAAACCTTTACCAGTATTAGAGAGGCCGTGGGATGCAATAAGCTTGGATTTTGTGTTAGGACTACTGAGGACACACAAGGGTTGTGATTCCATATTCATGGTAGTTGACAGATTTTCCAGAATGGCACATTTCATTCCATGTTATAAAACCAATGATGCAACTCACATTGCAAATCTGTTTTTCAAAGAAGTTTTTTGACTTCATGGTTTACCCAAGAGTATTGTTTCAGACAGGGATACCAAATTAGACAGGGATACCAAATTTGTTGGTCATTTCTGGAGGACACTATGGAAGACGTTGGGAATAGATTTGTCTTTTAGCTCAACATATCACCCTTAGACGAATGGAAATACTGAGGTATTAAATCAAATCTTAGGATATTTATTGACGAGTTTAGTAGTTGAACATCATAGCCAATGGGATCAGGTTTTGCCACAAGTGGAATTTGCATATAACGACTCACCTAACAGAAGAACATGATAGATCCCATTTTGGATAATGTATAGAATGCAGTTGAGAGGAGTATTTGAGTTGAGAGACTTAGAACAGAGTGAGTTCAGAAGTGTTGGAGCAGAATATTTTGCAGCAGAGATGCAAGAGCTCCATAGTAAGATTAAAGAGAGGTTGCAGAATTCCAACTGAGAATATAAGTGCAGATAAGATCAACACATAAGAGCACTTTAGTTCAAAGTGGGATATTTAGTTTTATCACATCTAAGAAAAGAAAGGTTCCCAAGGGGAACATACAATAAACTGAAGAGGACAAAGATAGGGCCATGTAAAAGTTTAAGGAAATTTGAGGCCAATGCTTATGAAATAGAATTATCAGATGGGGTAGGAATATCACCCATATTCAATGTAGAAAATCTATATCCTTACAGAGCAGATGAAGCAGGAGGAGAAGAGAATCAAAATAAATTTCAATGGGTTAAACAGATTCCTGTAGCTGAGAAGCCATAGATGGAAAGGATCATTGATCAAAGAGTTAGGAAGAAGACCTGGAGAAAGACATATTTTGAATAATTGGTAAAATGGAAAGGAAACTCGATTGAATATGCTAGTTGGGAAGGCGAAGCAAATATCTAGAAACATGGACAGACGGTGCCGGAGATCATGAACAGGAGTTCATGAATTTTTCAGCCAGGGGAGTAGGATGCAGGAGCACCGTAAGCAAGCCAGCAAAGCAAGCTCAAAAAGTGGGAGCAACTGGAATTGCACCAGTGCACATTTTGAGAATGTTTTGAATTTGAAAGATAAAACATTAATGTAATATCTGGGAAGATATATTTTATTTTATGATTTGGAGATTGTAATGCATATCTTGAGTGTAACTCTCATCTGTTGACCATGAACATTTAATATATTAAATGTAAGGTAGTTGTATCTTTTAATTTCGATTAGATAACTTGTAGTGTAGGAGGGAAAACTCTAGAAATCTCCCTCGCATGTATGGTATTGCAATATTATTCTCATTGTAAGTTAGAAGTTGTAGAGAGCAAGAGAATAGGAGAGCAAATATCCAAGGAATTTGTACAAATAGATAGTTGTTGCTATTGAATACATGTACAGGGACATTCGAAATTAATACAAGAATGCTTTAATCCATTTTCATGGTGTACTGATGGTTACTATTTGCATCTATTGAGTGCTATATTTACATTTAATTTCAGTCTTTGTTATGCATTTGTTTCACTATTGTGTGTATGTATGATTTCATGTTGAATGTGTGAAGTCCGCAAGAATAAGAGTATGAGTTTCAATTGTTTCTCATCTTGAGAATATCTACAAAGAGTGCAGTGAAGGTCCACAAGGAGTGCATTGACAAGATTCTGAGTTTCATCTCAGAAAAGATCAGGAGGGATATCGTTGTTCTCATACCTACAAAAGTGAAAGTATAGCATAGAGCCATGCAAGGAGTGTTAAAGCCGGTTGAAGTCTTAGAATTTTCTAACCCAGGGAGTGGTTGAAGAGTTACTATCACAAGGAGTGCGCAGAACCAAGAATTTTAGATAATCAAAGTTTAACGAGAAGCTACAGGAAGTGCGTACAAGAATCCCTTAGGAATCTTGAGCTTGAAGTAAAGTACATGTTCAGGAGGGATAGAGACTTCATGGAGTTCAAAGGAAGGATGAGGCACACAGAGGCTTCATAGAAAACCAATTTCAGAAGGGAAGACACCAAGTTTTTTGTCTAGGAGTTGCTAGGGAACTCAACGAACGGTGGATAAGTCCACGAAAGGAGATTTCCCATTTAATCCAAACTGTTGGTCAGTGAAAGGACCAGAGTCGTAGATCTAGCTTAGATGGATTTCGGGAATTGGGAGTTGGAGCGTCAGGTTTGCATTGTGTAGTATTCCAAATCTCGCGAAACACAAAGTCACGATGCAATCATGGTCGTTGATCAAGGAAACCCCAAGATCGTTGGAACTAGTCTGAGGGGAGACCCCATATTGGGTTTTAAGGTTTCGAGGTTTTGGAGTTGTAGAGTGTTGGGATTATGTCACACCAACATTCCCAGAATCGTGAATTGTAAAATATCTTGTTGTGTGATCCATGGTTAGAGTGCGTGGTAACATGGAAGAGAAGACTCACGCCTGGTGTTGGATTCACGCAGATAGGGTTTTCATAGGAGGGCTTGTGGTCATATGTTTTGGAGGTTCTAGTAGGAACTAAGAGAGCCACTTCATCTCAGGGAGAGTGAAGAGACAAAGGTTGGGAGGTCAGCAGATCCCTGCTGAGGTGGGGTGTTGCATCAAAATTTAATGGAAGTCATTTAGGAATTTGATCTAGACATAAAACCTGCCAAAATAGTCAAGGGTCGAGGATTTTGTAAACTAGATCTTGAGGCCCAAGATTTGATCAACGTAGAAGACTCTGGTAGGGAAAATGAATTGTCATTATGGTGCAGCAAAACCTTATTCGTTCCTCCTAGGAAAGAATCCTAGTATGGAAACCTGTCTTATCTCCTACACCATGGAACCTATCCAAAAAACTTAAACCCTAGAGAAAGGAGAGCTCTCAGTTTGAACTCCACTCAATATCGCCTCATATATTTTGTTCTTTTCAGCGTAAACTATGATGGACTAATCCTTAGATTTATTGAACATGATGATGTAGAAAAGGTACTGAGAGAAATCCATGACAGTCCAGTGGGTGGACATTTTGCAGAAGAAACCATGGCTCAAAAAATATTAAGGGTGTGTTATTATTGGCCTACTCTTTTCAGGCACGCTCATGCATATTTCAGGAAATGTAAATATTTTCAAGTAAGCGCTGGTAGGGAAAAGAGGGAAACCATTCCACTCTAGTTGAAGACCATATCCAGACCATTCGATCAATGGGGAATAAATTCCATAGGATAAATTACTACTAACTCTTTGAAACAACATAAATATATATTGACTGCTACATATTATTTCACGAATGGATGGAGGATATCCATCTCATGCACGTTAATGAAAAGGTAGTGATCCAATTTTTAGAACAATAACTAATAATGAGGTTTGGGATGCCCTCTGTCCTTGTTTTTGACAATGCTACCTACTTTTCTTCCACATGCTTGATAGAATTCTCCCTTGATAAGGGGTTCATAATAAGATATTTTTCAAACCCGATGAGAATTAATTTTTTTTTTATTGAAAATCATGGGAATTGGCACAATTTTCTTCATAATTCCCTATGGAGTGATAGAGTAACACCTAAAGAAGCCATAGGAAACTCTTCGTAATTTCTGGTATATGGGAAAGAAGCCATTCTTGCAAACGGATTGTATCTTCCATCTTTACAACTTTCCCAAGAATCAATAGGTCATCCCTCGTCTACTCTACAACAAAGGATTGATACCCTTCTCAAGTTGGATGAAGAAAGATAAAAGGATAAAGTTAAGTTCACCACTCATCAACGGGTAGTTAAAATATGGTTCTACAAACGAAGGCCAAAGAAAACAATTTTGAGGTAGGAGACCCAGTCTTGAAGTGGGATAAAGCAAACGAGTCCAAATGAAAACACTCAAAGTTCCAGAATCTATGGGTAAAACCTTTTCAGGTCGCCAAGAATATCGGGGCAGGCACATACCCTCCTAGTGAATGGCCAGGCCTTAAAACAATACTTCACCTAAAAAAAAAATTGTGTGCCTTTTGATGTTTTGTTTTTGTTTCTTTTTAGAATACATTTTGATTAGGATGAGTGTGTAGGTTTAGGGAAGACCATATTTGAGCTCCTTTTTGTTCCTTTTGATTGTTTTTTTCTTTTAATTAAGTTGTTTTTTGTGAAGCAATAGTTGACTTTAATAGATACAGTGAAGCAGACTATGCTCTTGAGCTACACTTACATGTGAAACAAGAGACGTTGGGAAAAGACAAATTTTCAAAATCATTTTTTGTCTTTGTAATCATAATACCTAGGGAAGTGATGAAATATATTCCTAGTGTCATGGTAAAGCTAAATGGAAAGATTTCTAGATGGAAAGAATCACATGTACCTATGGAAATATCTAGGGAAAGCTCCACCTTAACACTTTCACCTTGTCAAAAAACAAATATCCTCCTCTATAACTCACTCTTGGTATTTATGCCAAAAAAAAATGATTCATAAAAAGAGTGTAAAGTCTGAGAGAGTATGCAGATAGCTTCGTCAGGGCTATGGACGCTCACTAGAAGTGGAGCAAGGTCTGTGATGTCATGGTGACTCTATTGGGGATATGGAAAATCGCTAGTAGGGGAGCAACACAATGAGAAATGAATGATATCTAAATGTCCTCGTGCCAATGGATGCCCTACCCAGATCTTGTCTAGAAAGGACATGGATTGTGGTTAAAGGGAAAGGGGGTAGAAAATCTAAACCCCATAGGAAGATCCGATTTGCGAATCCGGGAAATTGTGTACATATTGATAGAAAAGGTTTTGTTGAAAAGGAATAGAATAAATCCATATGGTTTCTCAACCAATTTGCATAGGATAAGAACAAGGGAAGGCACAGATATTTTGTTTTCACCTAGAGAATCACCATTTGTTGAGCACTCAACACACCCTAATATTCTTTGTGAATTTTTTCTTTTGGGTACCACGTTGTCATTTCCGAATAGAATCAGTTGTGTAAGGATAAATGGGTTTTTCTATTGTTGTTTTTTATTGTCGATCACATTTGGTTTGGCTTGAAGTTTGTTGAACATATTGATATTTTTCTCTAAGTAAACCTAGCCTAAAGAATAAATATACACAACTTAAAATTGTTTTATAAAAGATTCACGCGCCAATCGGTGATTCGATGATTCTGGCCTGCGAGAAGGGTTCTCTAAAAATCTTCGATGTATCATCGACATCAGTGAAATCTGAAGGATAAACTATTAACATAGGTAAAACAAATCTCTAATCGTTGATCATCGATGTATCCTCAGCATCAGTGAAGAGGGAGAAAGGGCACGATGACTTATATTGAAAGAAAACTACCGACACCAAAAACAAGCGTTTCTCATGAAAAAACATTTAAATCAACCATCGTGTGTTTCACTGCATAGATAGTCTGTATTTTTTGGTTATCAACCACGTCATATTTTGATGTTCCAAGTGTCGCATCTGTACTTCCATTTCTTCTCTTCCATGTCAGCATTGTACGATAGTTTGGGTCGACATCGAAACTATTTCCCAGAGGCACCAACGAAACAACGCCAAAGACAATCTATCGATGTCGATGCACTCATTAATTACTGGTAGATTGCTAGAACACCAAAATTTTGGATTTAGATCGAACCTTTATCGTCGACGCCAACGATTTTGGCTGGTCTGCAATGTCCATTTAACAATCCTACGTATCCCTGATGTTGATCATACTAGTCCCGTTGAAGTGAAAAAATGCTTGGGGTAATTCAAGGAGATACCTCTAGATGAGTGAAGGAAAATGTTTGTGATCTATTAGACAATTAATAACTTCACATAAATGATACAACGACGTCGCATGTCGATCAACTTTTAAAGAAATTGAAATTGTCGATGAACTCTAGAAGTAACATGCTCTTGCACCCCCAGCCTACGTTGCATTTAATCCTAGGCATGATGTGGATTCTCTTATAGATTGTATAGCTCATATTTGTACTCCTGAATTTAAGACTCGATGCGACAAGGTAGGTATGTTTTAAATTTGCAAATTTTGTGCCCAAACATGGTATTCCATTCGCAAATCACTGATCTCCTAAACAGATGAAGGTGCAAGAGAGAGAGAGCAATGAAGCGATAACAGGTCATTGTGCCACTTAAATTACCAGTAATACCAGGTTATTTCCTCCAAAGAAGAGGTAATCATGGTATTTATTGTTTACATTTATGATTTCTTCGAATAAAACTTGTCTCAGTTGGATTGTAGCTTATTATTTTGTTTTGTGCAGGAAAATGCCTCTGCGAAAGCCAACAAATAGACACTCACCAATAACGCCCAAAATGAAATAATTGGAGATCGACGAAGGGTCGACACAAGTGAGTGCAAGGGAACTTGATTTCATTTCAAAGATGGAGTCATATATCCAAGCATCCACTGAGAAACAGTTTCCCAGCCTCCAATGTTCGAGGACACAGAGGCAAGCACTAGATCTAAAGTTATGCTCCCACATTGGGGGGATATTTTTAACAAAATTAGTTGGTAAGATTACTCAAAGTTTACAACTCACAATGACCTAGACGTCAGGGTATTGGATGACCAAGTTTTCCCAAATATTTGGTGATCATTTCTGCACATGGTGGCCTTCCGGACACCAATTTGTCCCTACATTGAAACCCTAGGATGGATAATTGACCACACATACATGTTGAAATGAATGATAAATAATGAGGAGGGTGACTGTGTTGGTATATTTATTCCAGTAGAGGTACAAAAATACTACAAACTTAGAGACCCATAGGAAACATTGAATACATTTTTTGTGGTTAGGTTTTATGAGTTCCATGACACCAATCAGTTACTAGCCTCATGGTGGAAAGAACATAAAAAATTCACGAAAAGGAGAAATGGCTGGTACAACATTGTAAACCTTAGAGATCCTTATATATATTTAATGGATTTAATCTTCCAACTGTATGAAGAAAAATATTTTTCAAAGTTTTCAGAGGCGTGGATTCCCTTAGCATATACTGTGGAAATCTTTGGGAGCAGTTTCAATTGGGGACATATCATTTCCAAGAAGTTGAGTATCAATATCCTACAGTCCCAGACACCAAAAGATGGAGAAACATCAGTTTTCTACATGGAATCTTACCTGTTGGGAGAAACATCAGTTTTCTACATGGAATCTTACCTGTTGGACGTAATTTGCGTGAGAAACATTTTCGCAGGTATGAATTTGATCTGGCGTGTTGTCGAGTTACCCATACATGTTTATTTCATCATTTTGTAGGTAAATAGGTACAAAACATTTTACGTAATGATATGTGATGAGTTTATATACAGAGTTCATTTTATTATATTTAGAAAATAAATCCCAAGGCTTTCAGTGGCAGCCAAAATGATGATATCCAAATTTGGCCACTACTATTTTGAAGAAACAAGGACTTGTATCAAAGTGTTCGGGGATACTGGTGCACAACACTTACTCCCCATTCATGTCCCACACTACCTCATATCGGGATAAATTTTCTACCATACCATCCTAGAAGGCTATAATGCTTCTCTGGTAAAGGATAAGGAGAGGGATTTCATACCCTATGGTTTTCATATTGGGTTATATATGGTAAATGAATTTGCACATGAGAAAAAAGAAGGATTGAGTCAACTGGAGTATCGGTTCCCCACACGATTTTTTCACAATCATGATTGAAATGGATTGGTACTCTATCATGCATTGTAGGTATATTGATGTTTGTCATACTCCCATGATAGTTTCGAAGATGATATCTTTACCGAGGACACCCAAGACTAGGAGGAAGTTCTCCATAGAAGGGATAACCCAAATATGACCAAATTCAAAAGCAATGACCATGGATGAACAATTTGAGACAATAGATAATACTTCTCAAGAATCCATTAGAGTAAAAGAAGAAAACATAGCAGCAGAAGTGGTAGAGGCACGAAGAAGGGGGGTATTGTGACTAGAAGAAGTCGAGNNNAGAGGCACGAAGAAGGGGGGTATTGTGACTAGAAGAAGTCGAGAGAGGTACGCAAATATTAGGAGAAGATCCCCCACTTAATCCTTTGATAGGACCCTTGAGAATTACCCAAAATGATACAAACTTCCATGAGGCAGAACTAAATGGATCAAAGTAATTTACACCAGAAGATATTGTTGACCAATTAAAAACACCAACCCTATGTCACCACAGGAAGGATTGTAGGTGACTACTACATCTCAGGGAAGGTCAATGATAGCATCAAGTGGGACGCGTATGCCTACTGTACTCATATATTTAATCACCATATATGACGATGAGGAAGGTTCAAAAGCTTCGCACATAACCTTAGTGCCAATCATAGAGGAGGAGGAACAAGGGGAAACATATGTTGCAACTTTCGATGACTTGGTCCCAAATACCCAAGAAGGAGACCTGGAAGATAGGAACATTCTTAACACTGTATTTCTCAATCAACTAGGAACACAAACTCAGGATGATATCAATAAGAACGAATTGGATATAGGTGAACAAGAATAAGGAATGGGGAAGCCATAAATTGACATCCCAACGGTCTAAATCTCAGCTAATATCGATCCTTAGCCTACTTCCCCATTTAGGACAAAAAAACTGTCAGCCTATGAGGACCAGCAGAAGGCCAAGTCACTAGAACATATAGTAAATTCCCCTACTAGGGAACTAAGAGAAACTGCCATGGAACACCTCTATATGATGGGAATCCTAAGAAATAATCTTCCCTATGGAGAACAACAGATTCTTGAACCAGTAGACGAATTTTTCGATATACTAAATATTGCTTATCAGCGGAAAAGGAAAGTTTTGATGAGAAGAACAGTCAAGAAAAGGAAGCTCAGGCTCAATAGCACACTTTTCATAACCATAGAGGATACATTGTTTGACATGGAAAGTGCTAAGATGGTTTATTTATTCAGAGCATGGATGGCCATAACCGATGCCACTTTAGAAAAGGAAAAAAGGGATGAAAGGGAGGTATCCTCCATGAAGAAATAACTCGACCATATGCGACATCAAGAAGAGTATTACCAAAAATCAACATAGGCGATGGTCTTATTGAAGTGTGACTTTCGAGAGATGTACGCACAATTCACAAGTTAGAGAGACCTCTTCACCACTCACATAGTCGATTTCCAAGAAGATACCCTTATGGGGATGGAAACCTGTAAAGACATGCAATGATGGTATGAAAAGGAACATCAAGCCAAAGAGAGGATAGGTTATATTAGCAAAGTACATATGGGCCAAGATAAAAAAGATAATGGCATCCAAGTATTGATGGACAACAACATCACCTGAATAAGGAAGGCAACTGAACACTGGGTAAGCATGGTCTAGGAACCCTGGAAGAAAATGCAGGAAAGATGGGAAGAGTGTGAGAAATTTTGGGAGAAAATCAATTAGAAAATGAGGAATATCGACTTGATAGAGTTTGGTCCACTAGAGGATTTTGTTGATTTAAGTAACATAGTTAAGCGACATGCAGAGCAAGACCACATATTTGAAACAAAGATTTCGCAGGTTTAAAGTATGATCTCAGGCAAAGTGAAGAATTTCATGGAGCCCCTGATTAAATCTCTCACAGTATTATAGTGCATGAGTGTCAAACTAATCAAGTATAAATAATGAGCAGTGGAGATGAAGGAGCTCCTCTCCGCTCTGATGGATCAACATAGGTTCCCTTATGAAAATACATGTGAAGATCTCTTCTGCATGTGGTTGGAGTATTAAAGGAACAATCCATGTTGGAACTCAACCAAGTTTTGAGAAAACTTTGTTCATATTTGGCCCACTTTTGGACTTCGACACGTTGGTCGAAGAAGGAGTGCCCAAGAGGAGCTGAGATTGCGGATCTCACCTAATTTTTAGGGTTAGGGTTTTGTAACAGGTTTTGGGATGTCGACCCATGGGTTTTTCCCATGTTTAGGCCTTATTGTAAGTTTTTGTAAAAGTATAAATAAATAAGAATGTATTGGATAAGTAGAAAAGTGCAAGTAGTTCGAGTTTCTTTGTGAAAAGGAATGTATGTGTGTTAAGGATTTCTTCTCGATAGAGAGTTGGCTCTGTGCATTAACCTAGTTTTGGAAGGAGGATATAGTGCTTAGTGCACAGATCTTTGGTATGGTGTGAATATCGACTATGTGGCTTAGTGTATAGGAGTGATTGAATGTAATAAATCGACTGACAATAAAGAGGCGAAGCAGTTGGTGGACGTATCCCCACACTAGGGCGAATCACGTATATCTGGTGTCTCTTGGTTTTATTTTAGTTGTCATGTTTATGTTATGAATATTCTTAGTTCTTTGATTATGATGTATAATTGATAGATCCTTTGTTTCTTCAGTTCTTTACTTGTGTTAAGGGTAAATGAATGTTAGATCCAACTCGTAATGTTAAGTGCTAAGTTCTCAGGGTATATTTTCATTTTTTGTTACTGCATCGATCTGTCCTTGGTTATGTTATGTGGTTTTAATAGGGTTAATAACTAATGCATGTCACTTCCTAAGCGTTAACATAATATTTTGTGACATAGATCTATGTCCCAACCTTGTTATAAACACCTGCTTCCTGTAGCCCCCTGCTTCTACCTCGGGTGAGATTTCGCCTGCTTCGCAGGTGTTGCCGAAAGGGCTGGTAGTTGGGGTTTTTTTGGTGCGATGTTAAGTGTTGAACCCTGGTTCTTCCCCTGTGACAACAAATGGTTCTGTTGTCGGTGCCTGAAACTATGATTTTTGGGAACTTAAGTAAAGAAAAAGAGAATCTCTATGCATAGATTTGTTGTTGAAGTGCGCAATACTCTACTTGACTTGTGAAGCTTTGTGCTAAGAAAGTAAGTTGATCTAAGGAAAAGAGGCAAGATCCTAAAGAAGCAAGCTTTGTGCCTTGTTAAGAGAAAGATAAGTGAAAGATTTTGTTTTGAAGGCATGATCATAAGTATGTTTAATAGATTTTGTCCTAGTCTAAAGACTAGGGCATAGTTAAAAGAAAGAGTTGATTTGAGTAAATTTAATAGAAATGAACAAGGATATGTTAGTCCTATACATTGAAAGAGTTTTTGGATTGATAATCAGATGCAATAACCTAGAATTTTTTTTTGCAGATTGCAGGTCCAACACTATGATCCTAGGGGAAGTGCGCAGTATAGAAAAGGTTGGGGAACATTTAAAAGAAAAAGAGGATTGAAATTGTGTTATAATTTCAGAAAGCTCGGACATCTTGCTAAGGAATTTCTTGAGGTAGGCCCTATTTTTCTTTGTTGTAAGGTTGTTGGTAATGAGGTTGAGGATTGTCCAAGGATTATTGCTAAAGTTAAAGGGATAAACATAAGACAAGAAAACTATGAAGAAAGTCAAGAGACTAAGGGCATGTTAGAAAGTCATAAAGAGAAAGGGTCAGAAGAAGTTCAGACTACATTATTACAATGGAAATAAATGATGGATATTCATAAAGATGTCAATTTACTAGAAATCTTGAAAGAAAAACAATGCATAAGTGAAAGAATAAAAGACTTCGACATAGACTGTGTCTTGGATGAAGAAACACAAGTAAATATTATGATGAAAGAAACTTGGGAAATTTTGAGAAATCCTATTGTGGCACCTTCGTTGGGAAGGATAGGATTGTTTAAGGAAAAGATGATAACCTTATGCGAAAGAGTTACTAATGAACCTATTATTGTTCATGGAACATCGACTGAAGAAGAATTTGAAGTCATTAGGTTTGTTGGGGATAACGCCCCTTTCCCACTACTATTAGGTAAGACTTGGATTGAGAAGGATGACATAAGAAGGAAAGCAGAGGAAGAAGCTACATAAAAGAAAAAGAAGGAATTAAGGGATTTCATAGCTAGGAAAATAGACCGACTAATAGAAGAGCGAGAGGATAAGTCGAAGCAACAGAGCAAAGTAACAATGCAGGAGGGACATAAAGAAAAAGAATTAGATATCAAGGTTGAAATAATACAAGAAGGCTTGAATGAAATATCTATCCAAGAGAGAAGTATTCCCACTCAGGAAGTGTTAAGAAAAGGGATGTTAACTTCATAACCTTTGAAGGTACCTCAATAGTGCGAAGCCACTACGCTAGGGGAAGATAAGAATAAAAATGGAAAGAGAATTC
>CBVK0102565230.1:0-12056 GCA_900067695.1 Picea abies | reverse complement strand
TATATTGATGCTACCGGGTAAATGGTATGTTTTGTGCTCAAGTCCATTACTTGTAAATACCTCTCTAGCTAGGAGGGAGTGTTAATATTATGGTAGCCGTGGGAGGTATTTACCTCTACATGTGAATCTGACAAGAATAGAAGACTCTGGGAAGCAAGAGAAACCCTAATGAATTGGCTAATAACCATAGAAGCCTTGTTGGCTCAAGAATATAATTTATATTAGGCTATTAGCCTCCAAGAGAAGAAGTCGGCCAGAATTAATAATAATATACTGAATAGACACATACCCAAAAGGAGAAGTCATCCCCAATAAACTGGCAGGATTACTATAAATACAGGGTGCCAGTTTTCATTTGTCACATCTCAGGACTGCAGTTTTCCCAGTTGGTGTGCACTGTAGTTGCAGTTGGTGTGCAGGTTTGGAGGAGGGTTGTAGGTGCAGCTGCAACAACAACAAGTTTCAGTATTTGGTTTGGATATCTCTTGGCTAGGTTTTGGGACTATCTGATCAGTCTTTTGTGATGCACTATCCTTGGGGAGAGATGCGCTGCTCTTTGTTTGGCTATCTAGCCTAGGGTTTGCTTCCGGAGGAATTCTCAGGTCAAGGTTAAGGTGCTCGGAGGGAGGATTCGGCCTGTGGTTGGGTGACGAGGATATCGTAAATGGTAAAACGAGCACACCATCTTCTATATTCTAACACTTTTGGCACTTCAGAGGTTGAATACTTGGGTCACATTTTCAATTGGGATGGGGTGCAAATGGATACTAATAAAATTGAGGTTTTTTAGGATTGGCCATGCCCCAAGACCTTAAAAATATTACATGGTTTCTTAGGACTTATGGGATACTATAGGAATTTTGTGAAGAATTATGGGTGCATTACAATCCCCTTAACCACCTTTCTAAAACAAAATGCCTTTGTCTAGAATGAGGCCATCAAACAAGCCTTTTCAACTTTAAAGAATCCATGTGTACTACACCCATCTTAGTTGAGCCTAATTTCATTAAAATCTTTTTCTTGGAATGTGGCATCTCAGAAAAAGGTATTATCATTGTCCACCTAGGAGAAAGAGATGATTTCCATCATTCATTCATTCAATAATTTGGCACCCATATATCATTGGGAGGCACTTGCAGATCAAGACAACCATCATAGTTTGAATAATTTCCTAGAATAAAGGTTATCATCTAGAGATCAGAACAAGTAGGAAAAGAGAATGTGGTGACCAATGCTTTGCCTAGGAAATATGAGGAGGAATGGTCTCTCTTTTCTTTATCCTTGTACCCAATTAGCTAGTCGAAGACCAACAAGAATGGTTGGAAAATAAAAATGTGGTTCAACTCATCCAAAGGCTTCATGATTAACCTAATCCCCCTAAAGGATATACTTGGAAACAGGGTACCTTGTAGTATAAAGGGTGAATTTTTCTTGTCCCATTTTTTTTTTTAAAACAAAGGGTATTAGTGAAGTTGGATTCATCCCTTATAACAACTCACACTAGCTTTCATAAAACCTATGAATAAACTAAGTAATCTTTCATTTGGTAAGGCATGAAAAAGGACATACATACTTTCGTAGTTGAATGTGATGATTTTTAAAGGAACAAGGGTGAGATAGTGAATACTCCTAGGGAATTACAATCACTAATGATCCCAACCATTATCTGGAATGAATTTTACATGAATTTTATCGTGGACCTCTTGAAATCCAACAAAAAATGAGTCATCATGGTGGTAGTTGATTACCTTTCTAAATATGCTCACTTTTATGCCATACCCCATCCCTTTATGCCCCCCACAGTAGCCCAAGCTTGCATGTATCATTATTTCAATTTACATGGCATACTCACTTCCATTGTGTCAAACCATGATCCCACATTCACTAGAAAATGTTTGTTGGAGCTATTTAAACTATAGGGAACATAGTTGAAAATGAGACAACTTATTATCCCCAATTCGATCATCAAGCATGTAACATCCCCACTATAATCCATAGTTTAATTTATGCATAATGTAGATATGAATGTGGCTATGGCCAAACGATGTAATATGCAAATGCATTTTCTGTTTTTAAATTAATAAAATGTGATACCAACTGTTGAGGGATATGGACTAAAATGGGGGTTGAGTTTAACACAAGAGAAGAGAATGTATAAGAGGGGTCCAAGGGGGAATTTAATTATGGGTATTAATTCAACTTATTTTCCTGAATTTTATTTCCAATGGGGATAAATTATATTTTTTGTTTGAGTATATGAGAGACCAAACATTAAATTCGTCTAAGAGGGTGGGTGTGAGAGTCACATCCTGTAATTATTGGAGAGCATGGGGATGAATTACAATCAACATTGGGTAAAGTGAGAAGTCAATTGTCTTGGAAATTCATACGGGTAGTTACAAACAATTTTTACACATTGATTTTTACATGAAAAATGAGTAGGGAGAAAAGAAAATGAGCATTAGAGATAGAGAAAGAAGGTTGACCTAATTTTGGAGTACAATAGAGCATTTTGGAGCTGAAGATTGAAGAGCTAGGTTGTCAGGCCTAAAGAGTGAACTCTTGTGTGGGTTGCACTGTAACAACAAATGTTTGTTGTTGTTGCTGGTAATTTTCCTAACATTGAGTTCCCTTGAGTTCCCAATAGAGAGATTCCTAGTTACCTGTGCCACAAATACCATGATAAATGAATGGGATGCCCGATAAAATGAGAGTAGTAAATGGGTACAATCCTTAGGTTAGGCAGGTCAAGAGGAAGAGAGCTAGAGGAAATTTGGGATAAATGTAGGAGAATACCAGTTGGTTTTGGGATATTGAGTTGTGAGTGGACAGTGAGAGACATCCTTTTCTTGTGGATTCCTAGCCTTATATTGGGGGTGACTTGATGTTGAGATTTGGAACAAAAAGTCTATGGTTGGGTGGAATTTCCTTCCCCCTTCCCAAGTAGTTGGTTGCACAACTATTTAAAAAAGAGAATTGTTTATTTGTTTTCTTGTGTTAATTTATGAGTTTAACTATTGTGCATTTTACTCTATGCATGATAATGAATTATATGTTATTGTGGTGAAATTATTAGCTACATTTATGTTTTTAACTAGCATAGACAATTGCATGATCTTGATTGGCATGTTGTTCGTAATTTGGTGTTTAAATCTATCTGTTAATCGACTTTAGTAGTGATGGTAATGAAATTTCGACACAGTGCTTGAATCATTGGATGCACTGTGAATAGTTTCCGTGTGAAGTACAAATCCTATTGTACGAACACTTTATCTTAGTGATGATGTGAAATTCAAGTTGGTCGGCATGATGTAGCTGCATTTAAATAATTTTATCCACAATGTTTAAATATGTGTATAATTCATAGCTGATAAGCTACAAAAATTTAGTTAGCAGATTTTTTTTTGTAGTTATGTGTATTTTCCGCAGGTAATTTTCTTTGGTTAAGCATAGGGACGTTACATAATGGTATCAAATGTTTTTGGTTCAACACTAGACTTGTATGGGCTTGATATTAGCATGAAGTCAATAAATTCATCATCTCACCATGGAGTTGTGTTGAATTTGGGGATAACAGTAACATCTGAGTGAAGTTCCCAAGTTTCTAAGAAAACTCAAGTCAAAATTGCACTCGGAATGGTTGTTATGGAGGGGTCATTTTGACTTCCAGGCGAATGAATTTGTCTTAGAAAAGAGAGTCAGGAATTTTCATGATGGTCATGATGGTGCACAATGTGTGCGCTAAATGTTGGCATCATGCAATGTAGAATTGTTGATGGATGGCATAAAAAAATTGTGCACATTAGATATTTGTGCACAGTATAAAAAGTTGCATGGACTAGATATTGATGCGTGGTATAAAAATTCATGTGCACTGGATATTGATGCATGGTGTAAAAAAAGTATTGTGCACTGTATATTGGTGCATGGTACAAAAAGATGTGCACACTAGATATTGGTGCGTAGCATAAAAAGTCGTGTGCACTAGATATTGATGCGTGATGTAAAAAATGTTGCGTGCATTGGATATTGGTCCATGGTACAAAAAGTTGTGCACACAGGATATTGATGCGCAAAATATAAATTCGCGCACACTGGATATTTGTGCATGGCATAAAATTTGTGCACACTAGATATTGGTGTGCGATATCAAAAGTTACACACATTGGATATTGGTGCACGACATTAAAATTCGAGCACACTGGATATTTGTGCACATTGGATAATTATGCACAATATAAAAATTTGTGCGTGCTGAATAATCGGTGCACGATATAGAAAGTCGCGGGCATTGGATATTGGTGCATGGGACAAAAGTTGTGCTCACAAGATATTGGTGTGCGAGGCGTGCACTAAATATTAGCACTGCACATTATGGATTTGACACATGTTGAATATTGATGCATAATATAAAATTAATGCATGTGTGGGCTTGAAAAAGGAAGAAGAGAAGAATGATACCACATAGGAAAAATTGTCCTAGTCTAAAAAAAAACAAAGTTTGGAGCCAAAAACTCATTTTAAAAATAAATGGAGAAAATTAAGTCGGATTGAAATGAAACTTTGGGGGTTTTTCCATAGTGTTGAGGGCTACAAAATTTCCAGAGAGGGCCACTAGCCAATTATTCTATGATTTCCAAGAAAATGCAAATTACACATTTTTAAAGATCAGGACCAAACTCAGTGCTAAGAGTACAATTACTATTGAAACTTGTACAGAGTGTCCAAAAAGTAGACATGAAAACAATTTGTGAAGGGAGTTTCCACATTCTATTGATTTTGGAGTGGATGTGCTAAAATAGGGAAAAATCCACTATTCCGGGCCATTTTTAGAGGATTTTTGGGATTTTCTGAGGAGGAAAATGGTCCCTAGATGAAAAATATGGAAAACTTTATTTACTAAACAAATTTTATACTCATCAATTCAGATAAATTTGGTTTAGTGAAGTTTTTCTAGAAGTGTGCAGTTTGGGAGATAGCCAATTTGGCTAAAAATTCCAAGTTTGGAAAAATGGATGAAAAAATAGAAAGTTGTCATTTTCATATTGCTACAATTTTTGAATACATAATTAGATTGAAAATATGAGAGTTGTTGTGAATTCCTTGTCATCATTATTATCAATTTCTCATACAAAAGTTTTCTATTTCTTGATAGATTTACTTCTACAAGTAACAAAAGTTGGTGTATGGGATTAATTGCACTAGAATGAAAAGTGTGGAAAAGGGGTGAATTAGCAATATTCAGATGCCTATGAATTTCTGCTCAAAGATTAGAATTGAGAAAGAAAGAATTCATTGGAATTATATTGGAGAGGAGGATCCATATTTCAACCCAAAAAAATTGACCTGGGAAATTTAAGTTACATCCAACAGAAAGGAAGATGACTAGTGGCATTAGAAAGCAAAAACAAATGTGCATTCTTTTCTCGAACTGTGTATAGATATTTTTGGCTAACAAAAAATTGTTTGCATGCACATTTTATTGCATAATTTAGAGGTATGGGAAGGTGGTTTGTTTCATGTATGAGAACCATAGCCATGGAATATGCCCAAGGGTCCTACAGTCATGACGAGGAATTAAGAGGCCTACATGTCAGCATGGGGGATGTCGAGATAGAGTCTAATGGAAAAAGAGGAAGGAAAGAGCCTATAACTATGAGAAGTTTGTAGAGAGAAGTGAAAATCTATAGGGATGATAATGAGAATATTATGAAGGCTCAGGGGGAGATACTTCATATTTTGAATATTTTGCAGAGTCAAGCCAATAAATACTCTGGAACAAAGCAAGAAGCTAGTGATAGACAAATGACATCATCCAAATCCCACAACAGAAGGGATGAGAATGTGAATGATAGGTAGTCAAGGAGCATGAGTGGGCACCATCATTTCCCAGAGCAATCCACTAGGAGAGCTCATGCTAGTTCAGGGTCAAGGAGCAACCCAAGTGTTTCGCTTGTCAGGAGATAGTGGAGAAGGCCTAAGGGAGACATATTGCAAGGTGAACTTAGGAAAATAAATCCACCAACTTTCAATGGTGAGAACAGGAAGAGAGAGCAGGCCAATGTATGGCTATTGTAAATGAATAAATATTTCCAGCTACATGATTATTCCCCCAGGGTAGAAAGAAGAATTGCAACCTACCACTTGCAAGGAAAGGAAACTATACAGTGGGATCAACTTAAGAAAGTAAACCAACTTGATGAGAGGAAGGTCTGATGGAGGCAGTTCAAAGGATATTTCCAGGAGAAGTTTTTGTCAGAGCATTACTATGAAAGGAAAATGAAAGATTTCTTTGAACTCAATTTGGGAAGCATGACAATGGATGAGTATGAGAAAATATTCTTTGAATTTTTGAAGTGTATGGACTTCATTAAGGATGAGAAGGTCAAAATCCAAAGGTTTTTGAGTGGGTTACCCTTCTTCTATAGTGACAAGATACAATATGATAACCATAAGACTTTGGAGAAGACCATAAGAAGATAAAATTATTTCTATGAGCAGAGAAGAGGGAGGCCAATCTTCCAAAAATCTTGGAATGAAAAGATGAAATGAAAGAGGGACCAAAGGCAGAAATTTTTTAAGCCACCCTTTTTCAAGAACAACTCCCAAGGAAATCAACAAGGACAATCAACCAAAAATGAGAAAAATACAATATATTCATTTAGGAAAAGGCCAAGGTAGAAACTTGTAAAATGTTGGGGATGTGATGGAAATCACCTATATAGGGACTACCCTCACAAAGGTGAAAGAATAAGGACTATCCACAACATTCAGGAGGATGAAACAATTGAAGACATGGGGGAAAACATGCTAAGTATTTATGCAGCCTTGGAAAATAAACAAGAAGAGTATCAATCCCCCATGATTGAAGTGGAAGGTAAGATTGATAACCAACCAATATCAATTTTGATTGATTATGGGGCTAGCCATGGTTACATAAAATCAAACATTGTTGAAATATTTCAATTGCAAAGGAGTAAGCATAAGAAATATTGGTTAGTTTAGTTAGTCATAAGGGATAAGAGAAAAATCAATGAGTTGGTTAAAGATTTTCCTATAGACATGAATGGACTCGAGACAAAGGTAGAAGTGAACATCATACCATTGGGTTCATATGATTGTCTAATTGGCATGGATTGGTTAAAAAAATATCATGTTATCATAGACTGTTACAATAATACAATAAATTGTCTTGATGAGGGAGGGAAGCAAGGCAAAATTCAAGGAATTCTAAGAGTTTTAGTTGTTAGATAAATTCCAGTCATGCAGTTGAAAATGAGTTTCAATAAGGGATGTCAAATCTTTGCATCTCATATGGAAGAGGAAACCAAAGATAAAGTGGCCAGTATTGAAGGATTTCGAACACATTTTTTGGGAAATCCCAAGATTTCCACCAAAGAGGGACATTGAATTCTCTATTGACTTGGTGTCAGAAGCTTCCCCAGTTTCCAAGACACCTTACAAAATGGTCACACCATAATTGAAAGAGTTATAGATGCAACTTGAAAATATTTTGAAGAAGGGGTATATACACCCAAGTGTGTCACCTTGGGGAACCCTATTTCTTTTTATAAAGAAGAAAGATAGAAACTTAAGGCTATGTATTGACTTCAGGCAACTGAATAAGGTCATAATAAATAAAACATATCCTTTTCCAAGGATTGTTGATCTTTTTTATTAGCCAAAGGGTGCAAGGATATTTTCCAAGATTGACTTGAGATTAGATTATCATCAAGTGAGAATAAAGGAGGATGATATCAACAAGACAACATTCCGAACAAAATATGGACATTATGAATTTACGGTAGTGCCTTTTGGGTTATCAAATGCCCCAACTGTTTTCATGTGCCTGATGAATGGAGTGTTCAGGGAATACCTTGACAAGTTTGTGATTGTGTTTTTGGATGATATACTCATCTATGCAAGGACAAAAGAAGAGCATGAGAAACACTTAAGAATGATGTTGCAAGTTTTGAGAAAGCACATGTTGTATGCCAAACTAAGTAAGTGCATATTTTATCAAAAGAAGAATCACTACTTGGGCCGTATTATATCAGTAGATGGGATAGAAGCCAATCCCAAGAATATAGAGGCCATTAGAGGGTTTCCAATTCCAAGAAATGTGACATAGGTTAGATCATTTATGGGTCTTTCCGATTATTACTGAAAATTCATAAAAGGGTTTTCAAAGATTGCAATCCCAATCACTTCTTTGAAAAAGAAGGGAGTGAAATTTGAATGGAATTCCAAGTGTGAAGAAAGATTTCAACAGATGAAATACATATTGACAAGTGCACCCATATTAAAGATTGTAGATCCATATGAATATTTTGTAATTTGCATAGATGTATGAAAGGACGGGCTTGGTGGAGTCCTCAATAAAAAAAACATGTGGTTTGCTATGAGTCTAGAAAACTAAAAGAGCATGAAAATAACTATGCTACACATGAATTAGAATTAGTATCCATTGTAAATGCAATAAAAATGTGGATACATTACTCCATGGTTAAAATATTTGAGCTAAGGACAAACCATTGTGATCTGAAGCATTTGTTTGGATAACCAACATAAAATGCTAGACAAACTAGGTGGTTGAGATTTCTGAGTGAATACGACTTTGAAGTTAAGCATATAAAAGGAAAGGAAAATCAGGTGGTTGATGCACTCTATAGAGGAGCTCATGAATTGTATATTTCATCCAACAACATGTACCGAATAGATTTAAAATATAAAATCCTTGAAGCAGTAAATTCAAATCAACAATATATAAAAATGAAAGATACATTATAGCAAGGCTATTCACAACAAAAAAAATAATTATTATTAGTTAAAGGAGGATGGAATCCTCATTTACAAAGGGAAATATATGTGCCAAATTATGGAGAGATGAAAAATATAGTGCTAATAGAAATGCAAAATGTGCCATATCTTGGGCACCCGAGATATCATAAGACAATTGCAACTGTAAAAATCCAATGCTTTTGATCGAGAATGAAGAAATAAGTGGCTAATTCTATTGCTAGGTGTCTAGAATGCCAAAATGTGAAAACAAAACATAGACATCCAACATGGTTGCTACATCCATTACCCATTCCTAAGTGGAAATGGGAAGTGGTTACAATTGATTTTATTACAAAGTTGCCCAGAATAGTGAATTTGCATGATTCCATCATGGTGGTGGTAGATAAATTAACCAAGGAAACTCATTTTATTCCCGTGAAGAAAACACATAAGGAAAAAAATATTGAAGAGATCTACATGAAAGAGGTTGCTAGGCTACATGGGGTACCTAAGGCAATTGTTTTAGATAGAGATTCAAAATTCACATCTAATTTTTGGAAAGTTTTGTTTGAAGGTTTATGGACAAACTTAAATCTCAGTACAACGTATCACGTAGAGTCATATGGGAAAACAAAGAGGACCAACATAATTATTGAATACATTCTCAAAATGTATGTGATGGACCAACCATCAAAGTGGAAAGATTATATCCACTTAGTAAAGTTTTCTTACATTAATGGGTACCAAGACTCATTAAAAATGAGCCCATTTGAAGCATTGTATGACAGAAAGTGTAACACACCAGTGAGTTGGGATAACCCAATAGACAGAGCTGTCATTAGGCTAGATTTATTGAGAGAAATGGAAGAGGATATGCCAAATATCAGGAAACATTTAAAGGCTTCCTAGGACAAACATAAAATTTATGCAGATAAGAATACAGTTTTTAGTGATTTTAAAGTGGGCGAACATGTTTTTCTGAAAGTGAAAACAAAAAGAAGTTTGTTGAGATTGGGTTGTTACCCAAAGTTGGCAACAAGATATTGCATGCCTTTTGAAATATTAGATAAGATAGGGCTAGTTGCATACATGATAGAATTTACTACATCCATGAAAGTGCATAATGTATTTCATGTGTCATTATTAAATAAATATGTTCCCGACTCTAACCACATAATTGATTGGACCATGATCCAGGTGGAAAATGAAGGGGTTTTCTGGGTGGAACCAATACACATCCTGGACTGAAAAGTCAAAGTGCTTAGGAAAAAAACCATAGAGATGGTAAAGATTCAATGGAACTACTATGGTCCTGAAGATGCAACATGGAAGCATGAAAAAAACTATGTGGGAGAAATACCCACAATTTTTTGTCAATTTTGAAGGAAACAAAAATTGAAAATGAAAAACTCCATTTTTGGGCAATTAGAGTTCCAAACACATATGAGAATTCTGTTCACATGCGCTGACAACCCTGATAAAAAAATGGTGTAGCCCGATGGACTAGGAATAGTGAAGGGGTCACATTCCTTAGGTCAGTAGGTTGAGAGATATATGAGATTTTGGTTAGGACTACTATTGGAGGGTAAAAATTGTGGAATTTTGCTTTCTTTTATGAATATTGTAATGTGATGTAAATTTGTATATGTATTCAACATGGTGTTGTGCACTGAGGATTGTGAACAATTGTAAGGGAGGGGGAATGTAACATATACACTATAATCCCTAGTTCAATTTATGCATAATGTAGATATGAATGTGGCTATGGCTAAATGATGTAATATGCAAATGCATTTTCTATTTTTAAATAAATAAACGTGATACTAGATGCTGGGGGATATGAAAAGAGATGGGGGATGAGTTTTCCACAAGAGAAGATAGTTTTTAAGAGGGGTCCAAGGGGGAAATTAATTATGGGTATTAATTCATCCCATTTTCCTGAATTTTATTATCATTTGGGGTAACTTCTATTTTTTGTTTGAGTGTATTAGAGCCCAATCATTAAACTCATGTAAGAGGGTGGGTTTGAGATTCACATCCCATATTTATTGGAGAGCTATGGCTAAAGTACAATCAACGTTGGGTAGAGTGATAAGTCAATTGTCACTAGAAGATAGAGGAAATTTGTATGGGTAGTTAAAAACAATTTTTACACATTGAGTTTTACATGAAAAACAAGTAGGGAGGATAGAAAATGAGCATTGGATATAGAGAAAGAAGGCTAGGAAAATTTTGGAGCTGAATATTGAAGAGCGAGGTTGTCAAGCCTGAAGAGTGAACTCGTGTGTGAGTTTCATTGTAATAACAAGTGTTTGTTGTTGTTGCTGGTAGTGTTGGGTATGTGTTATATTATTTACACGAGTAGTAGTGTCTGAGTGCCTGCGCCGGGCGCACAGGGGGGGTTAGAGGGGGGTGCAGTGCCCCCGGAATTTTTTTTCGGGCCGACATATTTCCTAGCTGACATATTTTCGCCGGGCCGACATATTTCCGGGACGACATATTACCGGGACCACATGATATTAGGTGGTTTTCGGCACATGGTTTTTTGCCAATGGTTTTCTAGTTCCGATTAAGGAATTAGGGTTTTGGACTAATCCAGGTCATTGGGTTAGGGTTTTGGACTAATCCAGGTCATTGGGTTAGGGTTTTGGATGTCGATGGCTCCTATATGTATATTGTATTGTAAATAATGTAAAACAATGTATGAATATAATATATGCTGGTTTTCCCGGTTTGGGTTTCCATTTGAAAAATCTCTGTGTAATGTTTGTATTGTCCATTGTATCTTTTTTGTTCTTTTCTGAATATCAGTTTGCAGTAGATATTGTACAAGGTTAGAATTTACATTTGGTATCAGATCTTTATTGGATTCAGGGGGACGCCTTTGTCATCAAGGGTTTGGCTCGGGACTGTGATAAGCCTTGTTACAGTGGGAGATCTGCGGTATTGTTTTTCAGGTGAAAATAAATGGAAAGCAATTCGAAGATGGAGATCGAGAAGTTTCATGGGAAAATCTTTGAGCTATGGAAGCTCAAGATGGAAGATCTTTTGGTGGAAAGAGATCAGTGGATCGCAGTAGATCCAGGTACGACACCTACAGGAACTTCTGCAGATGACTGGAAAAAGACGGATCAGAAGGCAAAGAGCACAATTCGACTGTGTCTCTCCGATTCAGTATTACTAAATGTGTCAGAGGAAGCTATAGCCAAAGATTTATGGGAAAAGTTGGGGAAGTTGTATCAGTCTAAGTCCCTCGTAAATAAACTATTCCTGAG
>CBVK0102565217.1:0-10616 GCA_900067695.1 Picea abies | reverse complement strand
CTTATTAAGAACTAAACCCCTATTAAATCTGCCCATTGTCAATAGGTGTATGCCTTTCGGCGTAATAACTCGTCGGCACACTTAATATAAACTTCTTCGATGTGCATCGAAGAAGTTCATAGAAACAAATCTGGTTTCAAACCTTTCAACCTTTTGCCAATATAACTTTCATTATTAGTATGGTTTTTTCCCTTTTCTTTTCACTGAAACTTAGATGTCCATGATGCCTGCTATCACACTATCATATTTTGATGATGTATTACACCTCACATTAGCTCAAGTGAATCCTTGGGTACTTCACTATTGGTTACTTCAATAGGATTATTTTCATGCACATATCTGACCATTATTATTTTATCGCTTAATTTTTGTCTTTGGATTAATTTTGTATCTTCTTGGTAGATTTATATATGTCTCCAAGGAAGAATGAAACTAGAAAATATCCTGCCACAAATGCCTCTAGAAGTGGCTTCCAACACAAAGAGCTAGATGCCTCCAAATTCTCGCTATCATATATTTCCCTTATTCACTATTATGCAGACGAAGGACCAAGTTTCAACTGGAATGACATTTTTTCAACCAACTTAATAGAGGCCATCACATCAATTGTGGTAGCACGACCTGAGAATTTTTTGAACTTTCACATGTCTTCATACCTCATGGATATAATGTGTGTTGCACACCAATACTCGAATATGGGTTGGGCATGGAAGCGAACAAACCTGGTCATACAAAAATATTGCAAGGTATTGTGGGAGCTCAAATATAGGAAAAAATATCATAAGATCTTTGAGAACTTCCTAGCCCCATTGTACGAGTTCATCTTCTTCTCACAAACCCCATCTATGATCGACAAAGCATTGTTCGTAATCAAGAGGATAGGAGATTGGTACCTGATGTAGCATGGCACATACATTAGGATATACAGGGCCATGAAAGCAGCAAATATACTACCTTGATTTGTCCCAAACAAATTAGTGCTCTGGGAGGTAACCTATCAGATAGTAATCAACGGAGTCGGGGGAATACTCTATAGGGATAAGAAAGATATATGGCCCAACTCCCATTATGGATTGGAACTTACTCATTCAAAAACACCAAGTAGGCCCAAGACGAAGTGGATACACTCCTCTCATGCCACTTCGGGGAAGAGAGGTTCAGGAGGAACGACCTGAAGAAAATAGTCAAGGAACATTTTAATAAATATTGGTGTGCCCTTGGAATATAATTTAGAAGTTTGGGAGGATGAATAGGTCCATTGCGAAGCCATAAACTGTGACGAAGTAATTACAAAAATACAAGGAAACCCTATTGGAAGGATTGTCGATGAAGACAAGTCACAAGAAGAAGCCAAGAAAAAAGAGGCAAAAGAGGCAGTAGCAAATACATTTGCTGCAACTGCATTGGTGCAATTAGGATCAGTCGAAGAAGAAGAACCAATAACAAACAAAAAGAGGAGAAAGAAAGAAAAGACTCACAAGAAAAAATAATATGCAGCAGAACAGAAAAGGAAAACTGACGAAACTAAAGCTAAGGCTAAGTTTGATGTAGTAGTAGCCAAAGAATAGGTTGAACAGAAGGCTACAATGGAAAGAGACATAGTAGAAGCAGTAGCCATAGCATACGCTGAACAAAATGAAAAAAAGGAATTTGTAGACAAAGCAGCTCAAGAAGAACAACCCAAGAAGGACAAAGAGGTTAGGAACAATGAGACGTCTTCGATGGACACCGATCTTATGAAGATATTCACAAGCATCACCAACAATCATGCTCAATTCGATGGGATGGATCTAGTATTATGCACCCCATTCAAAGAAAGTGAAGTTCCCAACCTAAAAAATTTCACATACGACAACGTTTCGGGCATAATTGTGCAAGAGTAAGTGAAATAAGTGTCAGTTACAGGGGGGAGCCCAATTTCAGTTCTCACACAAACCCCCATAATAGGAAATTCCAGTGAATATCCAGTCACCATAGCTTCTACTGGCTCCACCTTCATGAATACAACATAAGATAACGTCCAGAATTTGTGTCGCCAAAATCTAGAAAAGGAGATAAGGATCGGGGATCTAGAAGAACAAATCCAGTGGGTAAAGATCGATGAGAGAATCCTGCAAAGCTTCAAGGCTAGTGCAAAGAAGGCCAGAACAAAACTAGAAGAAGCGATAATTGACATGTATTCCCACCTACACTTATTTCAGCAAACACTTGCCACCAGCATTGATCATCATAGAAAATTACATGCTAAGAGTACACATTTCAACACTATCTGAGAGGGTATGGACGATGTAGACAAATGGATTGTAGAGAATCCCAATGCACCAATTGAGCTCTTTTCCAATCGAGCATGGAAAGAAAGACAAATTTATATTCATTGGAGCGATGTTAGTAAGCTAGACAAAGGGAGGACAGGAATACAACTATATCAATGGTGATATGTTCATGACTACACAAAGTGACACAAGAATTGATCAAAAGGTGTCGACTCCCCCCATTAGAAGATATTGGAAAAAATCTCACAACCGAAGAACTAGTCGATAAAATACAAAGCAGCACAAGACATAGGAAATAAATCATTGAGTTAGCCACCAAAATAATGATGTACTTAATCAATCAGCATCTCATACAACCAACTAAAGTCCATACTATTATTCAGGAATTCATGGCTACATTATCAAAGGATAATCAGACCCTCAAAGACAACACATCCATGTATGTATTTTCCCTCTAGGAATTGGGCGCATACCGTAGATTCATGTCTCTATACAATCAATTGGATATATGGACATCATACATCAAGGACAAGAGTCCATAAATAAGAAAAAATAGAAATTCGAAATTGTGGTTAATTGTATTCCATTTTTTCTTTTTCCAACCACTTTCATCTTTGTCTTTTTCCTTACATGTGTCACAAATCTAGTAAAATAAGTTGAAAGGTTTATTTTTGTAACATCTTATTTATGAATGCAATAATTCACTTTCATGAGATAGGAATAATTGTTTAAATAAGGGAAGAGACCCATTTTGATGGGGCTCTTCAAGCTTTGTAAAAACTCACGAACCATTTCGAGAGAAAATGCTCGGTTAACTAATATTGAGAAGCCTTCATGGCCAACTTTTGTTAGATACAAGGACTTATGTGTATTTTTATTTTATGTGAACTATTTCAAGCAGAATGTTTTACTCACATGGACTGTAAATACATTCTTTGCTTATATAATTTTTTGGTGCAATCTATGTTGTTCTTACAGTTTTGTTATTACTTCTTATTCTTAACGTCCTAAGCACATGAGTTGTTGATGTATGCATAAATATAATTTAGACTTTTATGATTATATATTTGTATTCATGTGTTTCTAACTGTGTACCTTCATGGCAACTATCTGATTGGGGTATTTTCATAGTTTAGTTTCATTACAACTCATTCAGTTTCGATAGTTTTTTCTTAGCCAAGATAGGATAGATTAGAAGTAGATTATATTTTATTTATGTATTTACATAGTCTTCATATACATACTTCACTTGCATAACCATCCATCTTTCACCCTCATAACCAGTAATGGAAACTGGGCCAGAATTTGGATGGGTCTCCTAAGTTAAATGGTGCATAGTCTAATTGGGACCGTGTACTGAGGAGAGCCCCTTATTTTTGTTGGGAATTTCTACCCCGTCAACATGATGAAAAGTGTAGCCCAATAATAACCTATCTTCAAGATTTGATGTGTTGTGGTTTGGGAAACAAAATGGCCACCACAAAATCCTAAATGGAATTACTTAACTAACTTTTTGGCTTCATCTTTGTTAACACATCTAAGTATTATTCCACCAAGGTTTATCCAATCAAGGCCATCCTGGGTCAAACAAAATATCAAGGATTTCAACCTCAATGTTCTTATATTATGATCAAATAAGTGGCTATGACATGATATTTTCTTCAATAATAAACAATGTCTGAATACCACTCATAATTTTCTAAATCATTCAAAACAACATTTACTTGGTCAGTCTCTCCTAGCTCCAAATCCTTCTCATTTCCCTCAATTAGCATCTTAGCGAAACTTTTACCTTTGATTATTTTAGTAGGTTTAATGTCCAAATCATACTATTGAATCTTTGATACCCATTTCCCCTAGTCCCAGGGAAATCTTCTTGAGTTATCAGATCTTTAACAACTAGGTATGGGACATAGGAAATAATTTTGTTATACATGGAATAACTTATAAAATGTTTCAATGATTGAACTAGGGCATAAGCTTATTTTTCATCAATGGTGTACTTCAATTCAACATCTCTAGGGGTCTTACTCATGAAGGAAATAGGTTCATTACTATATTTTTTATTTTGTAAAAGCACACCAACAATAGTATCTTCAAATGCAAATGAGAAAATGATGAAGTCTTGGGAATAAGCAGGGATAACAAGGACCAGTGGTATTGTGATGTCTTCTTTGATATATTTGAAGGATTCCTTACTACATTAATCCCATTTGAATAAATCATCTTTCTTTAACAAATCATTCATTGGTTTAACTATTCTGGAAATATTTGGAATGTGTCTTCGTTTAAAGTTAATCTTATTGAAAAATCATTGTAATGAATTTTTACTATCTTGGAAAGGGATTTTATTTATGTATTTGACTCATGTTGGGTCAATACAAATACCATATTTAGAAACAATGTGTCCCAACAATTTCCTTTGATCTATACCAAACTTTGACTTATTGGGATTGGGATAGATTCCATATTTCCTACAATGTTCAAATATTTTTCTTAGATGATGGACATACATGTTCATTTCTTTCCTTGGACACAATAGTTAGATCATCTTGGTATGTCTCAATTATTTTTCCTATCAAGTCTCATAAACCAAAGACCATTTCCCTTTCAAAAGTTGATCCAACATTGAAAAGACCAAAAGACATCTTAAATATTTGAAATCTCCCCATGGGGTGGTAAAATCTATTTTAAGTTGGTCTTATTATTTAACCAAAAATTTGGTGTATCCTAAGAAACCACCCAACATAGATAGCATTCCATCCCCAATGACACTTTGCAAAACAAATTCCATGTTTGGAAGAGGATAATTATATTTAAGGCATGATTGATTCAAGTTCTAAAATCAACACATAATCATATATCACCATTCTTATTTCAAACTACCACAAGGTTGGATACCCAGGAGAAATGTCTAATGTGGGATATGATCTTAACATGAACCATATTTTGTATCTCCTTTTGGATTAAGGGGGGATAACTTAGGATTGATGTTGCATTGCTTATGTCTAAAAGGTTGTGCCCATTCCTTTAGAGGAATGGTGTGTTGGATAATATCCCCTTTATGAGCCTTCAAATCATCATATGACCAAGAAAAAAAATCCTTATACTCATGAATGAGTTGTATGATATCTCTTATTTCATCAAGAGTAGTGCTCTTTCCTATCTTGATCATCCTAGGTTTATTTTATGAACCAATATTAACCTCGATGATATCTTCATATTCATATCATTTCTATTGATATTTATTTCTAGGGGGTCTATTCCTTTAGGGATTGAATTGTTTGGCAAGTCCTCAATCTCCAACTCTTGATTTTCAATTTGAAAATTTATTTGGTTCTCAGAAAATTATTTAAGACTAAGCAAAAAATAGAGTATTTGAGCATTATCGTTGAAGACTTTCCAATGTTGAAGGTTATCAGGGATGGATGGTATAAATATTACTTCCATCTTACATTCTTCAGAGAAAAACTAAAGACATGGCTATAAAGTGGATGCTCCCATGGCCAAGGCATAAGCAAGGCCATTTATTTCTCTTGGAAATGATTTAATTTCAAATGCATCAAATATTTGTATGGTGTCTAATACTGCATTCCCATGTCTTCTTAGTCTTTCATTGTTAGTATTAAAAACCCTTTTTATTTGAGAGACAATATGGTTAGAATCCCCAGTCACCTTCAAAAATTTAATCTTCATATCTAGGGTTAGATCTAATCCCAAGAAAAAGGATTCATATTCAACAATGTTGTTAGTACAATTACACTCGAGCCTATAAGAGAAAAATGTGGTGACAAATATATGGGATATTAGAACAATCCTAGTGTCAACTTCTATATTAGAATGGGAACCATCAAAATACATAGTCCAAATTTCATCATGAACCTCTTCCCTTTCTAGCACTACAAAATTTTCAAGAACATACAAGTTACAAATACCTTCATCCATACATATTAACTCATTCATAGGGTCTTTTTTATATTAAACATGGTATCTTACAGTTTATTTCCTAAAAGGGTGAAAAAAACTCCATTAGTGGTGGGGACAGTTTCTTAAGATAAGTCCATTTGGATACTACCCCCCAAAGTTGTGGCACATTTCCTAGATACTAACATTCCCCAAGAATCAGGTACATATATAATGACAACATCCATTAGGATGGATACATAAAGGTATGTAAATAAACTAACCTTTAAATCCTTAATTAAGTTGCAAACATTGATTTCTTTTGATTCAATACCACAAACACTTTTGTATGGCCTTGTGGTTTTCAACTCTAATTCATTCATGATATTTAAAGACATCACATTGGTGGAATCCCTATATTCTAACATACAATTATGTATAAATAGGTCATTCATTATCAAGTTGATGAAGAAAGGTGCATGCCCTCCACTATGTCTATCACCATTCATAGTTTATAACACAACAAGATGGTCCTCGGGTTCTTTCTCATACTTAAGAATATTCTTACTTTGTCCATTTGTGAGGGAATCTTAATAAATTAAATAAGAGGAACAAAAATAATAACTTTTTCCAAAACATTCATCACATCAACATTCAGTTGTAAATTATCATTCTTGTGTGATTTTGATGGTTGGTATCCAAAGGTGAAGGGTGCCACTCCCTTGGAAGAGGTGAAAGTTCATCAAGTTGAGAATATTTGGGTGCTCTATTTCTTATAGAGTATTTCAAGTACTTCTATTTCCTAATCCTATTCTTAGATTCTTCATCCATGACATTTAATATTTCTAGTTTGGCTATCCTAGCAAGATCCTTACTCTTTTGTTCAATTAATTTTAGTTGCTCACAATAAGTAGTATAATTTTAACCATGTATGGTATATATGTGATCCAAGTCTTCAACTAAAATTATGCATTCACAATTATTACGATCATCACCTTCCTCATAAACTTGATTTTTAGGACATTCCCTTTCCCTATGACACTCATGGAAAGGAAAACACCAAAGGTTCTCTTCCTGGATAATAATATTGAAAGGGACAAGGGTATAACGACCTCTTTGATCACGAGGAGATATGTTTTTGTTCCATACTTGGTTTCCTCTAGGTGGATAATTGTTATCGATTTGAGGTCTAAGAGGAAAACCTTAATGATTATCCCTTTTCTTTTCTAAAATAGTTATCCTATTTAGGATGGTGGCTTAGGTTTTCAAGATCTAAGTTTTCATTTGACCAAATTTTTGGGATAGAGTCACTATAGAATCAGGGATAGGATCGGTGTTATTCATAACCCTATATTTGATCATAGTATTATCTATTGGTGCACTAGAAGGTTCTATATTAGAAGATAACATATTATCTTCAATATCGGTATCCCATTCTTTATCTTCTTCAAGGTTCTCATGGAATTTATCTCTTAGCATGAAACCAAATTTCCCATTGAATGCATTGGCATATTTCAAGAGAATAGATATATCCCTTGGTTTGAGGTCAATAGGAATTTTCTATACAAGTTTATCAAACCTTTGGTCAAGTTATTTCATGGATTCAATATCCTTGTTTTTAATCTCATGGAATTGGGTTATCAAAAGTCTATCATCTTTTCTTATAGCCCATATTGTTATAAAAGCATCATGGAAGTCTTGCCAAGACTTAATATTCATTTCAAGAAGGCTATGGTACCATGATCTTTCATTTTCTTCCAAAGATATAGAAAAGTGTTTCATAACTACATCCTCATGGTCATTTGGGACAAGATGATGTTCAAAAACACCACAAAGTGAGGACAAGTGTTGTTCAGCAATGATGACATTGTTGCCAGAGAACTTTTGTAACCACTTCTCAAATTTATCAATCATGTTATGTGGGTAAACTCTAATTCTAAACATGTCAAGTTCCTTGCAGGAATTGGTAACCCATGGTTGTAAATCCATTGGAGTTACTCTTGGAGGATTATTTAAAAGAGTTATTATCACAAGAGCACCTTTGGGAACTCTTCTTTTATAGACCTTTGGAGGATCAACGTACCTATGAAAAGTACTTTGGTTGGAATTTCTAACTACTGGGTTAGCTTGTTTTGGAGTCCCTAGATGATCACACTAAGTTAGGATTTTTTGTATACTCATCAATGAATGTTGAAGAATAGACTTAAAATTTCCAAGACGAATGAGTCAATTCTCCTTTGAAACAATGTCAAAATGTTACCACAAAATCTATCACTTTAGTGCAAAGGATTCATAAGGCATTAATACTAGTGGAACATTGGAATATGTCACCACTATCACCTAGACAAAAATTTCCCTCTCTTTAGTGAAGGAGTAAATCCAACATAAGAGAGGCTTCCCAAATAGCCTCCAACAATCCCTAGGAAATACAATATCAATTCTAGTGCCTCGTAGGTAACTACTCAATATATCACCGATGGAAAAACGTAAGAAAGGTAAGGATAAGGTGGTGAGTAAAAGATATTTCCAGATTTGAAGGGGCAAGGGTCTAGCTCAATTTAGAAGGTTTATTGAGTCAATTTTAGGCTCAAGAGGATTCACAAACACTCCAAAAGAAGAAAAAGCTAAACATTGTAGTAAAACTTGAAAGAAATCTATTAAATTACAGCAGAAAAAACAAGTTATTATGGAAGTAATAAAATCATCCCTTGAATAAATAATCAACCAATGAAACAAAAAGGATAAATAGTGAGTTAAAATAGGCTTTAATTAACTACCAAAATATGAAACTTAAGATGCGTATAACATCCCTAAAACCCTAAATTTCCATCCCTAGAAGGCCATAATAATAAATCAGCAATGTAAATTAAGGTTTAAAGATGTTTATTACATCAACACCATGCATAGAAATCAAAACGTCTTAGTATTTTGTGGCTGAAAACGAATATTTGTTGTTATAAAACCCTAATCTAACCCTAAAACAATAAAAAAGAGTAAATTTCATAATTTAATTATTGACTATTGGGAGAGTGACAAGTGCCTATTATATTTTGGGAATATGGGGTCAATTAAGGACTCCTTTAAACAAATGTGAGTGGATCTAGGGTGATATCTAGGTTTGTTCACTAATAACCCTAGAAGATCCACCTAGTATATCACTATATATTCAAAGGAAATTCAAGGGAATTTTCTTCACTAGTAACCTTCCAAGATCTTTAACAAGAAGGGTTTGTTTAAGAAATATCCAAGAGAATGCACAACCAAAACTAGAGAAATAACATTACACTTTCATTCATTCATAAACAAAAACTACAAGTTAACAAGAGACCGCTTACTCAAGAAATATGTCATCCATCAAAACCCTAGCAATTAGCATCCACGAAGTAGCAAAGGATTCCACAAACCATCCACTCCAAAAGTCACTATAACTAGTCATCCATAGCATTTTCCATAAGAGATAAAGTAGCAGTAGAAAAATAGTTATGAATCTCCACAAGTAGCAATGATTTACAAGTGGGAAGTGTTTCTCTTATTTATATGATAGATAAAGCACCCTTTTCACACAATAAAATCCCCAAAAACATAAAATAATGCATTTATCTCTCACAAACACTAGAGATAAGACAACAAGACATAAAATATACATGGTACATGAGTGGATAGGTCACTAAGATCCCCAAGGATGCCTCCAAGATTAAGTAAATTAGCTCAAACATCAAATCATCCCTCATTAATGTTCTCTCAAACTCACATGTGTGGCATCAACAAGTGGAAAACTCACTCAAAGATGAAGTGTAGGGGCTCTAAAAGTGAAACATTTCCATGAAGGGGTGCAATGTTTCATCTCCTAGTGGTGTTTCATCTCCCCAAGAGGTTTGGTGTCTCATCAAAAGGTTCCATATCATCATCAAGAAGCCCAATGTCTCCTCAAAAGGTGCAATGTCCCATCAAGAGATGTCAAATCATCATCAAAGTGCAACATCTAATCATCAAAAGGAGTCACATTATACCACATGTGTGTTAGGGTGTATCACCAAAGGATCCATGTCATCAAAAGGTTCAATTTCCTCCTAGAAGTGTGGGACGACCTCTCTCAAGTGGTGGGGATGGCTTCCATGAAAGTGTGCTAGTAGCCCCTCAATATCCTCCAAAGGATATTTTTATCGCTAAAGTTTGCAATAGACTACTATAGAGAAAAGCTAGGGAACCTAAGTTATTGCAATAGCTTGGTTTGGTTGATAACTAGATCAATAGGTTGTTAGGTTAAAGGCCTAGTAAAAATTGTTGATTATTTGGGTTGGTTGTCATTGATGTCAACCCTTGAAGAAAGTCTAGTAGCGAATTACGGTAGCAAAAAGGTTTGGGTAATGCTATGAGTTTTAATATATTTGAAGGTAAGACTATTCTAGATGGATAGTACATGTCATTCCATTTCCAGTG